>CABFVZ010001460.1:177462-192072 GCA_902151445.1 Timema monikensis
TTTTTTTTTTTTTTTTACTGGGTGTGAGTCATCAACCGACAACTCGGATCTGAGCTTGTCAGCTGAGTTTATATCACCATCCGGCGAATAACTTGTCAACTCTCTTCCATTGCCATGATAAGCGTTCTGGTTGCTCTGGTGTGAAAAGCTTCCACGTCTACCAGCGACTCTATAATCATCATCATCATCATTTCCAGCTTGTGGCCGGGTCAGTTATGTAAAATGCCTCCATCTTCCTCTATCCTTACACCATTCTTCCTCATTTAATCGCTTCAATTTTTCTCCTCTCACTTGCACACTTTTTGTTATTTGCTGTTCCCATCTCTTCCTTGGCCTCCCTTGCGGTTTTTTTCTCTAATACTTTATTTCCATAATTTTCCTTGGCATAATCTCCTTTTCCATTCTCATTACATGCCCATACCATCTTAGTATTACTTCCTCTACTATTTCATGTACTCCCGGTGCCTTCACTCAATCTTTCCCGGTAACGTCTTAATCTCTTTTCTCCTTATGACACCTAACATGATCGTTACAACTTTATTATTAATCTTGTTTCTCCTCGTGACACCTAACATGATCGTTACAACTTATATTATTAATCTTGTTTCTCCTTATGACACCTAACATGATCGTTACAACTTTATTATGAATCTTGTTTCTCCTTATGACACCTAACATGATCGTTACAACTTTATTATTAATCTTGTTTCTCCTTATGACACCTAACATGATCGTTACAACTTTATTATTAATCTTGTTTCTCCTTATGACACCTAACATGATCGTTACAACTTTATTATTAATCTTGTTTCTCCTCGTGACACCTAACATGATCGTTACAACTTTATTATTAATCTTGTTTCTCCTTGTGACACCTAACATGATCGTTACAACTTTATTATTAATCTTGTTTCTCCTCGTGACACCTAACATGATCGTCACAACTTTATTATTAATCTTGTTTCTCCTCGTGACAGCTAACATGATAGTTACAACTTTATTATTAATTTTGTTTCTTCTCGTGACAGCTAACATGATCGTCACAACTTTATTATTAATCTTGTTTCTCCTCGTGACAGCTAACATTATCGTCACAACTTTATTATTAATCTTGTTTCTTCTTGTGACAGCTAACGTGCTCCTCACAAACTTCATTCCCATTCTTAGTCTCTTTTACATTCACTGTCCATATGTGATAGTGGGTACTAAGTACGCCCTGCACAGTACTTCCTTACACGTATTTCCTATATAATAAACATTGAAACTATTACAGTAAATTCAATTATCTCGATAAAAATACTCATTTAGCGGGAAGTTAAATTTTTCACATTGGTGAATATGACCGCATAAAGCTAATTTATTTGTGAAAAATATTTTAATAGTTAATAAGAAACGATTTAGATTATTGGTAGTAGAAAAAATAAGAAGTACCAAAAATTGAATTCTACTACTAATAATGTATTTGTTTTTCACAACGTATTGTTGGAAACCACATGAAATAATTATTTGGAGCTTACATACTTATTATTATTTTTTCGCGTCTTGCAAGTGGATTAAGCTAATTTATTTACACTAATGTGGTAAAGATGAGGAAGATAGAACTGAGAAGAGGTGAACCCACATTTGCGTGGAGCAAGTGCTGGGAATAATTTAAGAACGAGCATTCTACCCGGACGGGATTAAAACCACGACCTCCAGACTAAATGCCCACGTACCCACTGTTTTTTTTTAATCCTATGACAATAATTATAGAGTATCCAAAATGGATAAACCGTCACTATAATAGTCTTAGAGCTGCCAAAATTGACACAAATATACTAAAGTGACACATATAGTGCACATGCCTTGGCGTATGAATATATGAAAGATCTGGATTTATAACTACCTTCACAACTGGCCAAGAATTTACGCCACTGTGAAAGGGGAAACTTCAATCATTTAATTTGACCAATGGCAATAATTTCGTAGTAATAAAACGTGCTACCTACTTACTTAATAATTAAGGTGTTAAAATAATATATTTGTTGAAAAAGATACATTATTTTCTTACTGAAACTTTTGGTCTTGTCATTAACTGTTTTCGGGCGATCAGAAACATAATGCTCATTTAAATTCGACATAAAAATTATATTAATATGATATTTTTAGTTCTAAGAGATAACTTAATGATCTCATTTCTCTAAATTGCCGATAAATTCTTCTTCTTTGATTGAGTGTTTTTAGTAATTTGTGTGATATTTAAGGTGAGATGGAAGGTTACACGAAAAAAAGCCAGTGTTTCTGCAGTTTTTTATGGCAAAACATTCTTTTGGGGCCAAAATAGAAAAACATGTTGCTCCAGTATAAACATAGAATTTAATTTTATTCACATGATGACCTCAATATTTCTTGAATATCTATCAAAGTGTCCTGGAATTTAATGACAACTTTTTCTTTTCATATAAAAAGTTTGTCATCCATCTAATGCCGCTATGCTCGTGACAAATTTTAAATACCATGTGAAGAAAATAATATTAATAATAATAATATTTAGCACCACGTCTTACTACCCGTTCGGGTTGTACGCTTTAAGTGCGCTAATGGATTAGGAATTGGGAAGGTTGAATTAGAGGAAGTGAAGCAGCATTTGCGTGGAGGGAGAGTGGAAAACCATTTAGGAAAAACCACCCCCAGTTCACCCGACCGAGATTCGAACCTAGATCTCCCCATCCTCAGCAGTCGAGCTCAACACGACAAGCGCGTTAGCCAACTACGCCACCGAGGCGGGTGTGAAGAAAACTAAACTCTACGTTTGTACTGGAGGAATATTTATTTTAGCCAAAGTAATGTTTTGCCATAAAAACTACAAAAACACTGGCTTTTCCTCGCGTCCCTTTCCAACCCACCTTTATACATAAAATTTACCTTATTAGGTGGCTGCATAGTCTAAGTTATCATTCTAGTGTTAGACTAGGACTGCCAATGACAGGGAGATCAGGGTTCGAATCTCCGTTGAGTGTACTGAGGGAGGGTTTTACTCAAATATTTTTCCACTCTCCCACCACACAAATACGTATACCTTCCTTAAAATTCAACCTTCTTGATTATCTTTAGCGTAATTAGTACATATGCGTATAACCTGAACAGGTAGTAAAATGAAGTACTAAAAGGAATTGTTAAAATTGATTTAGTTTCCAAACAGTACGATTACGTTTCATCATTAGCCTAAAATTGAACATACGTGAGTAAATTAAGCAACGCTCACGGATTAAACACTATAAATATTTAAATAAAATATATTTATAGGCTACATATATATGCATGATCCGAAGAGGCTTAGCTTACTGGACGATTATGAATTTTACACATTTATTAAGAAACATTTTCATTAATTAGTTAAAATAAACAATCTAAGCTGATGACATTTTTTTATTATGAATTTTACACATTTTTTACTAAGAAACATTTTTTTATGAATAATTTAAATAACAATTTAAGGTAATGAAACTTTTATATTTTGAATTTCACACATTTTTTTAAGAAACGTTTTATAAATGAATTAAATTACAGTTTAAGCTAATGCAATTTTTACATTGAGTATTATTAATTTTCATAATAAATTATAAATGTGAAAATAAACATAGGCAATAACAATCCTTTTGTATTGATAATTACTATATGCAAATAATAAAACATATTATTATTGTTACTAATGTAGTACTATCATGCCTAATAATAACAATATTAACAACAATAATAATAATGGTGGCTTATTCCTGGAAGTGTAAAATGAGGTGAGATCTTTCCTAAGAAAATTTGATTCTTTATCAATATATCTCTTATACTGTACTACAATCAATCACCTACGTTCATCCTAGGATTTAAATCGAACACAGAAACTTTATCGGCTGAGCCAAAGTAGCCGGCCACCATTGCTGTTCACAGGATTAATGATTTCAAAATACACCGGTAGGTGTCATTTGTATTCGATCAAAGCAACAAGTTGCTGTCTATGCGCAGAACATATTTGTGCGCATGCGCGAGGAGGCGTGGCGTCATTCTAAGTGTCACATTGGTTGACTAGACAGTAGCACCAGAGTTTAGACCGTTTGAGTACTGCTGGTAACTTCTTCGGTCAATCGTATAAACATATCGTGTGTAAATTACGTGACGTTGCAAAGCCTGGAATTTTGATTTATTTAATCATGATTTATTATAAACATCTAACATTTAGGTGACACTTGCTAAACAACACAAAATACAAAGTGGGTAGCGTTTAAATTGGTTTCCAAGCAACAGTTCGTTGTGAATCAGTGTACGAAATATTCTATATAGTATTGTTTTGAAAAATGTTTGGGGCCAAGTTACCCTCAATGAACACTCACTAAAAGTGCGGCTATTCGATTTAAGGCCTTTTGAGTAGTCGACATTTTCAAACTTTGTTGATAAAGTTATCAACCTAATTTTTTTTTTGAATTTCGTGATCCAGTATGTTTTAAATGTGATATAATTTTTTATCTTATAATCATGCTTTTAAAGTGTGTTTGTTTAGTTGGTGCTATAGAAAGTGTTCTGTCCCTGCCTCATATTTGTGCCAAATTTTTAGATATTGAACACACTTTTTAAACATTAATAATTAAAGTTTGTGGACTTTGTTTACCGGAATCGTAGCGCTTTCAGCCAATAATTAACTTGATTTTATCTATTTATAATTTTTAAGACTTGTATATCAGTAAGTCGTGCAGTTAACAATATTGTGTACGTGTGCATGCGAATATTAAGCACTTTGCAGTTTGGCAGTGCCATGAAGTTACAGCTTATTGTGGTGGAAACAGGCGAACGATGGAGGCGTGCTTTGCTCAGGTGAGGAACTAAATACGTGTTAGCTTAATTTATTGGCTACACTGGAGGTCAACATTCCTTCGTCCATGTTTGTTGTTGTTCGGTACTCTTTCACTCGTAAGTGGTACGGTTGGTTTTTGTTCGTTTCGTATTTACTAAAGTGCAGTCATTTTACAGTTGTGTTTTGTCCACAAGCGTCAAGTTTGTGTTATTGATGAATTAATAGATCAAGACTTTTATTAAACCTAGGTATTGATATATACGTATGAAGTAATGCAATGAACACCCCTCCACATGGGTTGGATTATGCCTAGATTTCCTGACTCAGGATTTAATTTATCAAAATCTTAATCTTTGACTCATTTTATCTATCTAGTTATAAACAGAACTACACTTATACAAATCAAATATCGTGGGAGATTTTGACTAAACTAATTCTTAGCTAAACACAACATTCAATTTGTATAAACTACACATTTGTTTTTAAAATATAGGCCTAATTAAACTGTCTCTTATTAAATATTGATCTTGGTTTTGATGACATTGTAAGGGAACATAATTTTGTCAAAACAATTTGTTTACAAATAGTGCTAAAAGTAGCTATATGGCATCAAGTCTTTTTTTGGTGCTAATTTGACATTTAAATTAAAGCTAAGATGTAGGCTGCATTGGTTCTGAAACTATGTGTGCCAAAACACCCTTTAAAGGTGTACCACAACATTATGGAATATGTGTAAACATACAGTAATATCTCTTTAAGATTAATGTGTATAACCTGAACGAGTAGTAAGTTGCGGTGCTAATAATAATATTAATATCTTAAGATTAAAATTCCCATCTCTTATGAACAACATATGTGTAGATGGAGAAAATCTTAGTGAAATCAAACATGAAATGCGAATCGCCATATCATTTGCAAAATAACCAGAAATAGCAGTCTTAAAATGAACATACTAATTAATTATTGATTACAATTTGAATTACATTATTATTATTAGCACCGCGTCTTACTACCCGTTCGGGCTATACGCAGAATTACTATAAAAGTAGCCAAAATACAAGGTGTCTACCATCCAGGAAAACTGGAATTAGCCGGGAATTTGAAGTGGTTGGGAAAAAAACTGGACTAAGACGGGAATTTGGTAAATTAAAAAAAAATCTGGGAAAATGTTTTAGGTACTCTCTAATCATCAAATCAGCAGGCTAAGTTACAATGGGATTCAAACTTGTTTTTGTTTTTAGCCATGTATTAGGCCTATATTTTATCATTCTTAGTAGACTATGTTAATATAAATAAAAACAGGTTTATTTAAATATTAAAACTTTATTATTATTTATAAAAAGAAGATTAGTAAACAAATTTGGGGTCAGAGTGGTGTAGAAGGGTATGTGACATTATGACATACTTTTGAGATGGGAATTTTTGGAAATGATCAAGTAAAAAGTTGGGAATTTCATTGGTTGAGTAGACATTCCTTATTTGTATTATTAACTTACTTAAAGAAAGTAAAACACACAAATAATATAGAATCTGGAATATATCATCATTACATTTTATTAATAATTTTTTCAAACTTGTACTTACTCTTAAACCCCTTCAGCTGTTTCACCAAAAATTATTTTATTAGATAGTGTGCCACAAACACAAAAAGGTTGAGGACCACTGACACTAATTATAATATTGGTAATTGTAGTTACTAAATGCATTTAAATGGTTTTAAAGTTTTTAATCTATCTGTAGGCCTACCTTGACTACTAACATTGTAGGTAGATGAGAATGGAGAAGGTCAATTAAAAGAAAACCACTTCATTAATAGCTTAAGTGTAGAGGAAAATAGGAAAACTACCCCCATTGCATCAAAGGTGCAAATTCAACACCTCATCAAAGGCAACCAAGAGCAATTATGTTCTCATCACTGGGGGAATCAAATCTTTCAACTAAACAAACCTTCCTCTGATTCATCGATATTTTACATAAAAAACACTTCGGTTTGCACTCTTAACTTAGTTGAGCAGTCTTAGTACTATGTTGAGACTTAAAGTGCACTTGGTTGCCCTCGATTGGAAGGGGTTCTCACCTGGAAAGGTTTAGCATATTAGATACCTCTAGAAGCTATTTTCAAGGGCTTACACCCAGCACAATTTTTAAAATTGGATGCCTCTAGAAGTTATTTAGCTTGGTCTCCGCTTGTTTTTTTTTTGTCCCCCACCGAAGTTTTGAAAATTGAGTTCCTCTAGAAGCTCTTTGGAGTTTGACTCAAGACCATTTTTCAGCTTAATATTAGCCATAGCGTATCACCCAAATGGGTAGTAAAAGGCAAAATTAAAAAAAAAATCAATATCAAAGAGGAGTGAAATAAATCTAGAGAGGGGCAGGTTTATTTGAATTGAAAGTAGGGGGACAAAAATTATTCCTCAAGGGAAGATTAAAAAAAAAAAATTGTCGGTCACTTTTACAAAACCAAAGCATGCATAGACCTATGAAAAAATTCTCAAATTTAAAGTTCAAAATAATAGACTCCCTGAAACTTCCGAACAGTTCAAAACAAAGGACAAGAGACTCTAGAACCAATGATACCAAATTGTGACAAATAACACAAATAACTTCAGACGAAACCCCAGCTTGTGATCTGGACATGCACTTTTTTTTTAATGAATAGGCATTGTATTGCTTATCATTAATGTTTTATTTAATTTAATCTACTATATAATTTTTAAAATTGCTAATCTGAATTTTGAACCCAGGCCCAGTAGGCCCTTTCCCTTGCACCAATAAATAGTGCCTGCTTTCTGGTGGGCCTGTTAAAAAGTTCTTGATCATTATGGTATTTACTGTATACCTACCTTAACTGTGAAAGAAGTGACACGATTTTCAAAATTTCAACACATTTAAGTGTAGAAATTGCTTCTGCATGCACATTCTTTTTAGTTTACTTCTAATTGGGTGTAGCATTTAGAAAATAAACTCAGATTGATAAATATTTTGTAATAATAATATTTAGCACCGCGTCTTACTACCCTTTCTGGTTATACGCTTTAAGTACTAATTACGCTATTGGATTAGGAATTGGGAAGGTTGAATTAAAGGAAGTGAACCCGCATTTGCGTGGAGGGAGAGTGGAAAACCATTTAAGAAAAACCACCCCCAGTTCACCCGACCGAGATTCGAACCTCGATCTCCCCGTCCTCAGCAGTCGAGCTCAACATGACAAACGCGTTAGCCAACTACGCCACCGAGGCGGGTAATATTTAGTAAATTAGGTAGAATCCCACGTAATATAGATAGGTCTACCCTTTTTTTGTTTAATAGTTCCATATTGTTGTTTTACTAAGTAAATAATTCAAATAAAGCTTTATGGCTTACAGTGAAAATCTCCCTTAACAAACACCTCTAAATAACAAAATCATCTTTATAATAGGTGGCTTAAATTCTCCAAAATAACAGATGCCCAGGCCATAGACAAATAATATACCCAGACACTCAACCTCCAGTTAAAATGGTTGCCCTCCTTTTGGCAGCTTGAGTCCTTCAACACTAGGATCACTATGGTTAGTCCTATTATCACCCGGCAGTGACACTAGTGAAGCTCAGTGTTGAAAGACTCAAGCTGGCAAAAGGAGCACAGCGAAACCCCCTTAAGATTGCAATCAGTTTCTTACTTTTCTGTGGACTAGGCATATAACCCAAAATATAAGTTGTGGGGCCAAAAAACATAGGCCACGGACAAATAATAGAAACAGACTCTCAACCTTATGGGGGTTTTGCTGCGTTCCTTTTGCCAGCTTGAGTCCTTCAACAGTAGGTTTTGCTAATGTCAGTGCTGGGTGATAATAGGACTAACCACAGTGATCTAGTGTTGAAGAACTCAAGCTCGCAAAAGGAGCGCAACCAATTCAACCTGGAGTCTGCGTGTCTGGATATAATATTTGTCTGTGGCCTAGGCTATTCTTAATATTAAACATGGGCATTGCAGGAGACACATATTTATGCATAAAAATCTCTGGATATCACCTAAAAATTTCAACCATTATTTCATAAACCTTGCTGATCAAGTGTTGGGATGCCATTGTCTTGCATGGAATATGAGCAGTCTTGCTATTGTAATGTTTATAACAGGGGAGATTCATAGGGACTTAAGACTGATCTATCTTGAAAAAAAAAAGTCTGAGTAAAATCACAAACTACTTTAATCATTTTCTCACTAGCTAGAGAAGTTAGAATTGTTAGTTATAATATTTTTTGCTACTCACCTGTGAATATATTCACAGAAAGAAAGAATGAATAAGCTCGCTGTGTGGTTAATAATAAAGATAGTATTTATCTTTATAATATCTGTTTCACTTCATTCATTAATTGGTTTGGAAAATAAATCAAATGATAACATTTCCTAATTATTTTCAAAAAATTCTCTCAAATTTGTAAACTAGCTCTTTTTGTGATTAGAAAAGTGAAATCACTTGCAAGCGACAAATTTGCTCCAATGCAACAAGTGAAATTGCTTAATGTACAGTAATTGCAGGTTAACTAAGTACTGATCAGGAAAACTGGGAATTATGCTTACATTTTAAGCATCAGGGAAAAAATTCAGGAAAAGTGCTTGAATGTTACTTACTATTTGTCAGAAATTAAAAATATATTAATAGCTTTTATTCATAAGCATGGCCAAACTACACTACTTCAATTTTCTTATGAATGGACCTTTTAGAAAATACTAACAAAATTTTTGTGTCCAACATTGTTAACATTTTACTATAGCCTATTATTTGTTTTATTTTGTAAGTATTCATATCTATCAAAAGTGACATGACATATAAATGTGTAAAAATAGATCTGGTAACTTTTTCTAGCTGTAAGATATGTTCATTTGAGGTAGGCCTATACATATAATTTTCCTAAACTAGATTTAGTAATAAACTTCAAGAAACATCACAATAGTTGATGTCTTTAGCACTAACATGAGGGCCAACATGTCTTGGTTTGATAAAAATCTGTTAGTGCGCCTCTTGATTGTGATAACATGAACCTATTCACTCAGATTCAGATAGGAATACACTTTTTGACAACTACAACAGTTACAAGAATAATTTGGGTCTTAAAACATGATTTTATTGAGTTTTTAGGTGGTATGAATTGTATGGTCAGATTATGGTAGAAAGCACAGTAGATGAGTTACAAACAATACTAAAACTACTTTCATATATTTATACATCAAGTAATTTAGATCTTTAACTTGTGAGAGATATTACTAGTGCCTATAAAATAACATTAATAGGGCCTAATGAAGTAAAATGCTATCACTGTAGACCCACCAAAATTATTGTATTTTCTAAAACTGTCATCCTACCAGAATCTTACAATATAAGATTATAAATATCAAATAATCTACAAGCCTATGAGTTGAGTAAAAATACTTATTAATAATAACTGTTCAATACTAACCCTTGGTGGGGTGTTCAGCTCACGTATCACAATCACAAAATTTTTAATTTATGAATCATTTGTTCATAGTACATACCAACAAAAGGAAATGTCCCTTTTAAAGTTAACAATATTTTTTGCCACGAAACTGGTAATTATGGTGGAATTTTATTCTAAAGTTTTAGTGCCCGCCCTAAATTAAAGCTAAAGAAAAAACTATCTTGGTGTAGTTTTAACAAGCTATTCAGCCTAAGATTCGTGGCTGCAAAACAGGTGAGTAACTTCCTTAAATTGTGTAATTAGATTATTATTAACTCTTCAGTTTGCGGTGGCACAACCTGGAAAATAGATAGAGGAGCATAATGTGCTATTAACCAGGGCTGTGGTGTTGGCACACCAATCCTTTCACTCCGACTCATCAATTTTTTTACTGTCCGGTATACTAATTAGTAATAACAAATTTACAGCAGTAAAATGCTCAAAAATACATTTGCTTTGCATTATGAATTTATATTTGAATAAATTTGTCAATCAAAATTTCAAATATTGGTCCCAAAATATAAAAATGAATAGCATTAAAATTATATCATAACTTATATTGTTTTAATATTAAAAGTTATTTTGAAGTCTGAGTTGATACCTACATTTTTACTGCTTCTGACTCCACCCAAAACTGCTTCTGACTCCACCGCCTTAGATTATCTAAGCTGTTATTTATGTACTTTTCCCTAATTGGGAATTTTAGGGCCACTTTGGATGTGCTTTAGTCAAAATCTCCCCTTCCCCCCTTATAATCAACAGCGTTTAGGGGGTGAGGGGTAGTCACATGTGCCTATTGGACACATAGGTTACTGATTGGTTCAAATCAGGCATGTCAAACTTGTTTGACCTTAAGAGCCACATTGGAAAATTCAATATTTTCATATATATTTAAGTAAAAAGAATTCCAACTCAGTACCTCATTCATTAGTTACTAATGAAAGAAAATATTAGGCTCCTGTATGAAACAATAAGAAAGACCAATCTTTTTTTTTTACAATAAATATAAACATTTTCTTTCATCAATTATGTGAATGTAGGCCTTTAAATCTTATGCCATATTAACTTTCTTGTTGAGAAATGTGTGTTCAAAAGCCATGATCTTTGTGGTTTTTTGGTACCTTTTAATGTGAGAAAACAAATGTTAACATATGTATACACTCCCAAACATTCCACAAGTGCCCAAGCTCAATAACTTTTGGGAATTGATCAATATTGAGAAAAGATTTCAAATTTGGTACATCAGCCACACAAAGCCATTTCTTTAAATTATTACAAATTCCCAAATGATTTATTTCTACGGCTGTTATTCAAAGAAGAATAGGGTTTCATTGTATGCTGGTTCATCACAAGGTTTGCGGTCCACACCAAATCAGCGAGTTTGACAAGCCTGGTTTAATTGTTTCGCTCATGTTCTAAACTTGGCGTCAATTTTGGCAACATATTCTAATTTGAAAAAAGGGTTAATTAATGTTACTGATGGCACCAAAAGTTCATTTTCACCACAATCTCCCAAAAATGGATAATTTCCTAAGCTTTAGTGCCCTAAGTGTACTTAACATTATTTTGTGATATTGGAAAATCTATGGTGAGGGACAAATTCCCAGCTGATCCTTTCCTGCTCCCCCTACATTGAGTGCACCACTGGGTTATTTTAATTAGCATTCATTGAAATTATTTTATTGGAATTTAAATCAAGCAAGCATGTTGATATTGATGTTTTGTAAACTTAATGGTAATGAGATGCCAATTATTTTAAAACAGTCCAATTTCCATAAGAAGAGTCTTTTAGAAAATAAAAACATATTTCCGAGAAATAACACCATTTTACTAGATATATTTGTTTAATTTTATAGATGTTGATATTATCTAAGATGACAGTTACAGGTAACTTATGTATGAATATGTAAAAAAAAAACTTTTCTATCTGTCAGATAAAAATTTCCAAGGAAAATTGGACCGTATAGTAGTCTGGAGCAGTGTGTATTTGTAAATGGGGTTTTAACTGTATTTAGTAATTAGTAGTTTATTTTTAACTATTTAATGTCCAAATAATGTTGCATTATTGTTCTTGAATATTTGTCATGGCCATTGCAAAATTTAAACATTAACACTTTTTTCCTTAGTTTAAAAGGTTTTTGTTCAAATGCCACTATGCCCTTAGCAAAAATCCAAGCTATGTTAAGGTTACTAACTTAGAAATTTAACTATTTAGGTAGGATTCCCTCGGTGCATCCGTAGACGTGGGGTGGTGAGTCACAGACGCGGGATACATTATTTCCCTAGGTGCGTTTCTTGATCGCAAGTCGTGGGTAATAGACTTACTCCAATAGCGCGGTTCCTATGTACCAACTTTTTTTTAGGTATTTGTTGTAAACTTATATTAATTTTTATTTCCTGTGTCGGCAAGCAATTATGACAAGACTAAATACAACTTTGCTAAAACACAATCTTGCTCGGTGGTGCACCTGCGTCCACACTGCTCTCGAAACAGTGTGGATGCAGACGCAATGTAGAGACGCGCCGGGGGAATCGTACCTTTCCCGTTAAAATGTATACATTAAACGGAATTACCGCTTCTACTGAACAATATTTGGTTTGTTCTGGTCAAAATAGTTATAAAAATGCGGTCCTCTTTACCCCACTCTAAATAGTATGTTAAAGCAACCTTAACCATAAATAAACCTTTAATTACTTTTCCTCATCTAGAATCTGAATTTTTTTTCTCTGATTTTCTTAAGGGCTCAAGGGCACCGGCTCTTAGTTTCGCCACGTAATCCCCGTCTCCTGGTGAGGAGTGTTTGTTTTTGAAACGCAAACCTAGTGGTGGGGGACGTACCTTGAGCTATCGTGACAGTAAACAAGTCGCGCTTACTTCATGCCATGGGAACTACGGGGGGCCCTATTGGGGCGGATCTATCACCAGGGCTGTGGAGTCCGTACGCCAAGGCTCCAACTCCTTTAGAAAGGGTTGATGTACATATATTAACTATTAATAACAAATTGACTCCAGTAAAAGGTTCCGATACAGATTACTTTATGGGAAGCCTATTTGGCATTGTGAATTTAGATTTAAATAAAGTTGTCAATCCAAATTACAAATTTTACTTCTAAAGAATAAAAAAACATAAAATATTGTTATAATATATAAGCTATTTATTTTGAAGCCGGAGTTTGAGTCCTGTACATTTTACCGACTCCATAGCGTTGTCTACCAACAAGGCTTTTAGGGGGAAACCTTGGTCTACCACCACACTTGCCAGACATCCATGAAGTGGGTACAGTCTGATTTTGGTAGGAAGAAAGGTAGAAAATTTCTGGAAAAGTTACTAGATTTCCAGAATGTATCCCTACGCCAAAACATATGATTTGATTGAGTGCTTAGCAGCTGTCACTTTTGACAAGCAAAGTTTTGAAAACGAGAAAAAATATAATAATCAAAATAAATAACTTTTTTTTTTACTTAGGTACTTGTATAACGGTCTGAAGGTTTGCTCATACCTAGGCGACGAATATAAGCTCAGTATTAGGACTCCCTTAGTCACATGACTGTAAACGAAGTGGAAAGTCAATACGGAGTGGTTTTGAATATAAATAAGAATCAACAAGTTATGTATTTCTGTTACAATAATAACCACATGGCATAATAGATACAAAAGAACAAAATATAAATTGATGCTTGTATATTGAAAATGTAAAATTCAAATAAATCCAAGTATGTGCGATTTTCTAATTTTTTATTGACTTCTTTAATGCAGCATTCATTGTTTTATGTTACCATTACTATAGTTTTTGTCAGTTTTATCGTAAAAAAAAAAATTGTAACCCAGGGATAACGTAACACGTTACATTGCAGCTTCACTTTACTATAACACCACACACATTGACATGTAGCCACCCGCCTCTGTGGCGTAGTTGGCTAACGCACTTGTGTTGAGCCCGACTGCTGAGGACGGGGAGATCGAGGTTCGAATCTCGGTCGGGTGAACTGGGGGAGGTTTTTCCTAAAATGGTTTTCCACTCTCCCTCCACGCAATTGCGGGTTCACTTCCTTTAATTCAACCTTCCCGATTCCTAATCCATTAGTGTAATTAGTACTTAAGCGTATAACCCGAACGGGTAGTAAGACGCGGTGCTAAATAATAATTGACATGTAGCCGGTGAACCAAACTTCGCCTGGCGACGTTATTCATGGATGAGTACTCGATTCGATTCGCCTGGGTATGAGCGGGCCCTATTAAGGTGCGGCAGAATAGAAGACCAAAAAATTCCCTTTTGGGTCTTAACTTCCTTCTCGAACTGAGTACCTGCTTGAGGAGAGGAAATCCCCC
>CABFVZ010001461.1:0-51191 GCA_902151445.1 Timema monikensis
GATGTTTACAAATTCCTCAACTGTTAGCAATAACAACGCGTCACTAATATAGCCTGAGGGCTGTGGCGAGAGGGCATCCACAGTAGTTTCAGATGAGGCTGAAGGTTGAAACCACCGGGGCGTACTTTGAATGAACAGGATGGCCACAGGTTTAGTTGATCATTTTCCGGTAAATTTTAAATCAGGAAATGTTCCGCAGTGGTGGCTTGTGATCTACTAAGTAGTGTGTGTGTATGTATGTGGCCTATTTCATATGTCGTATTTGAGCATGAGGGATGCAGTATCTAGTTCGGTCGCCATTTATGTAGACCTTTAGCCACTCTTTGGGAATAGAACGTTGCCCAGGGTATACCTTGGAGATTGCATACACGTCATACCCACAATGAAATGACGTAACGATAGTAATTATGAATGTGTGGCGCCAGTGGAAATCTTAAACCCAACCTAAGCTTAATTGACCAGACACACCAGAATCTAGAAGTACTCTCTCCAGTTGTATCAAATATTTAAAATAGCGAAACTTTTAAGGTGGCTGCCTATGTCAGCGAAAAAGTATCAATTGCTGTCCGGCCACATGACTTAAAATATAATGGTTTGTCTCATCATTTTCTGGAACCACTTCACTATTATGTCTAAGCCTATACTCCCTTTCATACATCATATACAGCCACTCTTTGCCATGTTAATATAGAAAGAGGGGAAAGAAAACTATGAAACTTATTATCTCAAGTTAAAGAGGAAAGCTCACTGTTAGTACGAAAATATCTTTACAATTTTCTGTCGTGAGATTATCAAACAATTACCGTATTTGTTAGAAGAAGGTTAGATCTAGAGTAATTTTAAATCAAGGCTAGTTTCATAGCTCCTCTAATATGCTTCAAAAAGTTGTTTAAAATGAGCTATTGTCATATTTTCACGCTTTTTTTTTACTAATAAAACTCAAAACGTATTGGGGAAAAAAGCCGTGTTGGAATCTTTTGACTTTAATAAGCTTTAACCTTATTTTTAAATAATGTATCGTAGAATTAAATATTGCTGTTAGAACTGAACGTCTGCTCTGCAATTTCTCGCTTGCCGAGGCGGCCCCATTAAGAGTTTCTCGTAATCTTCTCGTCGTGATAATTTCCGTTCAGGTTAAAAGATAAGACCAAGGACAGTCGTGTTAGTATGACATCATCGGAGGAAGATCCATTCAGGTGTTGCTTGGAGCGATAAAAACAAACAAGATGGTAATTTCTTGGCGGCTAAAAATACCCCCGTGTGGACGATGAGGTAAGACCATCGTGCAAAATATGAGCACAGTGTGGGGCAGATGCCTGTTCTGTTCTCCCAAGTAGTAACCTTGAGGAACGGTCGAGTCGCTCAATTTGTATTCGAAGCGCTAAGATATTTTTACTTTGGTCACGCTATAAGTGCATTTCTGTGCTTTAAGGTGCGATTGAAAGGTATGGTATATATTTATTACAGTTTTTATATTAAAAACACATTTTAGGCCAACATAAATAAAATATAGCTTTTAGTAAATATTTTTAGAAAATATTCTCTTTTTACGGTCAACAATGATTACATTTTACCATAATGATAATGTTATCTTATAGATATTAATAATACCTATCAAAATTGACAGCTGCAGATCACATGACTTGACTTATGAATACATGAAAGTAGATCTAGTCGATTTTATAGATATCAGATGAGGATCATAATATGAAAAGTAAACCAACGTCGGCGGCCGCGTAGTCAAACGCGCTGCTCTTCCAGTAGTCTAGACTGCCGATGACAAGGAGATCGAGGTTCGAATCTCAGTCGGGTGTACTGAGGGTGGTTTTTACACTCTATTTCCAAGCAAATGCGGGTGCACTTCCTCTTAATATAACACCACTAATCCCTAAAATAATTAGCGTAAATTAGTACATAAGCATATAACCTAAACGGGTAGTAAGACGAGGTGCTAAAAAAAAAATTAGACTGTAGTAACTTCAAATGTTGCTAAATATCTGTCATGAGCGACGTGGCATTTGAATATGACAAATGCCTCTATGGCCAAGACAGATATTCCACAACTGTTAAAAAGTACTATGTGTAGAAAGTTAAAAAAGCAAGGATAACATAATTTTACATTATTACTATTATTATTAGCACCACGTCTTACTACCCGTTCGGGTTATACGCACTTACGATCATGTGTAATGGTATGTTGATTGTGAGAGTGGGAACCGAACCACGGTGGAGGGCTGGCATTCCCCACATTCACAAGATGTCTTGTCGGAAGTGAAGGAAGGGTTTGGTAATCAGATAAATCTGTGCCAGGATCAAGGATTTAAACCCGAGCCCCCAGCACAGAAGTCCGACACCTTACCCCTAGATCTCCAGGTCACCCGTATTTTTACAAATGACAATGTTAAAAAGTATATCAAGTAATATCTGTAACTAACAGACGATCCTTCCTACCAGAATACTATTTATTATACGATCACATTCAGTAAGACTCGAACCCGGTCACATCTGGTACCGAAAGTCGGCCAGTCATTGTTTGCCTCTTAGGAAGGGCGCGGTCCCCGTACTCAGAGAAAGGGAGGCGGGAATCATGGGCGGTTCGAACCCCGGACCATCACTCAACTTCCTGCACAACAAGTCTATACTAATGTAAATAATAAAAGGGAAAAAAACACGTTTGTTGAAACACGGAACACGCTCTGGGGCTAGTAACAACACTCCGCATAGAACTTTGTGTTCTTATTAGTATTCGAATGAATTTTTGAAATATGACACTTGGATACGGAAATCAAACCCCGTATCTTAAGGTTGGAGCACACATTCTCTACCACTGAGCTATCTAGGGATCATTCGGTGCTCAGGGTCAGGCACAACACACGCCCCCCAGCTCTTAATTTCTTACATAGAAAGAGGGAAACCCAAATTCCATCGACGATAAATTTTTTGACCATGATGGGAGTTGAACCCATAATTCTTGGATGATCAGGAAGACATATTATTAGATAAATATTTTAAGAAATACAGTCAATAATACACATTTTTCTTTGTTTTAATTATTAGTGTTATTATACAGGTTTTATTAAAATGTATCAAAAGTAGTAGCTGCAGATCATATGATTTGACGTATGAATTCATGAAAGTATATTCACTCTCTTTTCCAACTGTCAAATAAGGTTCTTCCTAGGAATATTTGAATGTATATGTATCCATTCTTCGTAATATTTTACGAAAACCATTCCAAAAAAACCCCAGTGTATTATTTAAATTATAATTCTTGCTAGGTTTGTAGAAACAAAAATATTAGAACATAAGTTAGTTACATTACCCAAAGTTTGACATTTAATCTGCTAAAACATTTTCTCCCAGTCAAAAAACAACAAAACAAAAACAAAAAACCTTCCAAACGACCGCTCCATCTCATTGTCCATAAGACGCGGCCACGCATGCAAGTGGACACAGCATAAAACTCTTTTGAAAGGGAAGAAAGAGAGAAAAGTTGCAAATAAAAATGTGTTTTTCTACACAATGCGTCTCATTATTTAATAAGTTTTTATTGTTGGCGTCTCGAGGGGCCCACACCTTGTCAGATGTTGGACAATGGTGCGGACCAAGATGGAGGGACTATAGGACAAGGTAGCGTCTTGGGAACCATGGCATCTCCTGGATTCCGCGAGTCACACATGTATATACTTTGTCTCTGAACCATTTCTCGTAAAGTAATCAATTGCTAAACAAACAAACACCTTTTTATAAAGACTTTATGTTGATTTGTGACAAAAAAATTAGCATCCGTATCGGGATTTAAATTTAAATATTACTGCTTTAAATGTCGAACGCTCTCAAATTAATCTCAGGTAGAAAGAGGGGGATTCAAGGAAACAGCTTTTCATTCTCGTGTGGTCAAGGTTTCTTTAGATATACGACCAATTTTGTAGCATTCGTTCGTCGATGTTGCCAGTAGCTCCTTTTTAACCCCAGCACACCACCTTCACAAAATAACGGAAAGCGAATAGATTTGGCAACAGTTAACTAAGAGAAAGCGAAAATAAATATATTTCTCCATAAGATTTGCCTCAGGGAGATATCAGTTGTAGCTAAGACGTTTCAAAGAAATCACTTAAACTGCAGTGGTTCTCAAACTATTTATTACATGGAACCATATAAAAGCTACGAAATCTACCGAGGAACAAGCCCCTGTGTGTTCATATCTCATCCCCTTTCCCTCTACAACCATATTACAAGTTTCTTAGCTTTGAATAAAAAGTATATATTAGAGTAGTAAGCTCAAGCTATGAATATTTGTGTTACATATTTTGCATGGGAAAAAATTTCAAAATGTACTGTTCTTGATCCACTTTTTAATTTTAATTATGTTAAAAATTAATTTCATTTTCTTTTCGGGGTTAAACTGGATAAGCTGCTAGCGAGATGGATGTTTATGAATGCTTGGCGTAAACATTTAATGTTTTTATCGCCATTACGCATAATTGTCACGTGGAAACCCTGCGACCCCTTCACGGAACGCTGTTTGAGAACCACTGACTTAGAGCATGAGTTCAACTTCTTAAGGTGGAGATGTAGGGGATATAAGTTAAAGGCAGTATTTTTGCAGTTTTTTTTATCATTTACTAGAATTTAAAAAAATTAAGAAAGCCAGAAAATATTTACTAAAGGTTTTGTATATATTTCAAAATTCAATAAAAAATATTAAAATTGTCAAACAAAAAAGTTATTGAAATTGAAAAAAAATGTGATGTTATATTTTGATAAAAATTGTAAGGCTTTATTTTTAGGTCACATCAAAGACTCTTTTTTTAAATTGGCGTTTTGAAATGTCGTGGAAAATCAAATATAAATATAATATTTTGCAAATGAGAAGAAAAAGTTTGAGTTTCTTAGTTATGAAGATAACTTAACCCTAGAATACTATTCCTTCGTAAAATTGACTACTGAGATTTACAAGGCTGTCATGTTCCCTCCCTTATACGGGGGCTAGACTGCTCCCCTCGCCAGTACCTTCATTTGGCCTTGAAACTTCACTATAGCTGATAGTGTTTCCCTTGTCACGTGCTTTGTTTGTTCTATAGGAGAAGCTCAGTCGTAAAAGGTACGAGTGTTTAGCATTAATGAAACATTTTACTAATCTAATGACAATGGTATCTTACAAACTAAAACAAAACGAAGTTGTAATATTGCATCCTATTGCACAGGAGAACATGGTAGTAAACCAAAAAACCCAAAAATCCCGAAGTAATTGAAACCTACAACGAAACCAAGAGTGCATACATACTACGACACTTTGCAGCCACTATTCTCGTGACATCTATAGAGAAAACAGGGCAACATCTTGTGTATCATGTGATGAAGTTGTGTAAAAAAAATGACAATCAACAACAAAAAATTTGAACCAGTTGAGAATAGTTTTTATTTGGTAAATAATGTAATAAAATCATGTTTTCAATGTGATAAAATGTAAAGTAGTAAAATTTACGTGTGTTTAGCATTCATGTGCCACACAAAGAGGTTTAGCATTCCAGGGTTTAAAGAACGAACCCTCTGCTTTGAAAAATCTGGGAACGCCACTTATAAAGAAATTTTTAAATTAGCTTTGGTGACTTGGAAAAAAAAAAAGAGGCAAACTTCTTCACATGAGTTATCCTCGTTTGTCCTTGAAGAATCCTTAGGTCTTAGAGACAGGCAGACATCCTTTGGTCTTAACGACTTTGTGCATTCAAGGACAAGTCTGTGCAAAGGTGTGAACTCCATGGAACAATGATACCTTGTTGAACAAATGAAAGGGTTTTTGGAAGACTAGGGTGCGTTTGGCGAATATTGGACAGGTAGATAGATGAATGTGTGAGCTCAGTCTGTTTTATAGTTTGTGAAGGAGTCACTCGCATTAGGCGTTCTTTTGGGCAAGGTTACGGTTCTATACAGAATGTTTACGAACTCTGGCAAAAAAAAAACTTTGTGAAGTTACAGGGGATTTCAAAACAAACATGTTTGGTAAAGTAACCATTGATTGGAAGGGGTTCCTTACGTAACTACATACTAATATCACCATCAATAAATTAATTAATTACCAAATAAAATATTTTATTGTTACTATCAAATTACACCGTTAGAGTAATGTTCAAATTTTCAGCCGTTGAGGTGCCAGAATCGTCGAGAAGGAATTTATAAACGCCAGAAACCAAACGGGGGGTCGGGGGTNGGGGGGGGGGGGGAGATACAAACGGTGATTCAGTTTGTGTTTTGACCCCTCCTAATAAATTACATTATTCGATTAACAAAAAACAATTTTCCATTCTACGCTCCTATAACAGTTACCTTTCGTCTCCCGGACATTTAGCTCCTAGCGATCAACAGAAATATGTGGATTTTTCTGAGTGTAAAATGTTAACTTTTAAATTTCGTTCACAAGTCTAAATATTTTAGGGTCATAGAAAGTATATTTTTGCTCATCCCAGAAAACACCAAAATCGTTTTCTGTTAAAGGATTGTTCAATATTTAACCTATATTCTAACCTAAGCAGAATTCTTAACCTCTTTACAATAACTGTTGATATTACCGTGTCTCTAAAATCAAACTAAACCTATTTAATGAAGATATATTTTATTTACTGTGTTAAAAAAAACTGCAAGAATATTGACCTTAGCTTGCGTTCGTCTCTGTCCTACCTTAAAAATGTTATATCTTTAAGTAAAATATTTTAATTTTTACTAACTAAATAAATATAATAGTTCAAATGAATACCTTCCAATTAAATTAATAATCATCACCCCAGCTTGATTGCAAATGTCTGTATTTTATTTTATAAAAAGCAGATTTTAGGAAAAGAATTGGTAATTAAAGTTCAAGCTACTTTCTCCCAATTAAAACGTGCTCTGCCTCATAATGTATAGCGCCTGCTTGTTCTCAAAAGGCAACTAAATCACCAGGAAGTTTATTGAAACCTCTTCGTTTGCTTCTCAAGTCGAGCTGTGGCCGATGATGAATAACTCTGTCAATTTTCTACAAACAATCAATAATGTTTTCTTTTTTATAAGACCTACAACCCTCTATTCTAGTGGTCAGCACTTCTAGAAATTAATAAAGAGGTCCCGGGTTCGATTCCCGGTGGAATCATAGGTATTTTACCCTCAGAGTTATTGTACATATTAGGGTTGCCATGAACTGGTAAGTTAGGCTTATGTTTAATTTAATACTACTTTTGGCACCAGAATCATCATAGCTATCATCACACCATCTCATTGGGACGAAGCAACCGCACCTACATGGTGGTACAACCACTAGCATTAGAAGACCAGGAAGGTCTAGTCGACAAATCCTGTTGGTATTCGCTAAAATTATATTATTAATAATAATAATATTAATAATAAACCTCTTAATTCTAATTTTCATAAAAAGAAGGACGTTTAGAAAATACAAACATTTTTATTGCGGTCAAAATTGATAGCATTTTACTTTATTATCCTATTGATTATATCTACCAAAAGTAATAGCTGCAAATCACATGACTTGACGCATGAATATGTGAAAGTAGATCTAGTAATTTTACAGCTGTCAGATAAGACCTTCATACGATAATTGGACTGTAGTGTTAACCCAAATTCATGGGCACGGGTGAAAATATCACCATGGAATACAACTTACTTTTGATATAGATTGGAAGAACGGGGTGTTACAAATAATCCTGTCAACTTATTTAACTACACAATGGATTTAATATTAATTTTATGATGGATGTTTATAAATGACGTCATGTTCCTCCAATGGCATTAAGATCTAGCTGATAGCACGGATTTCGCAATGTTTCTACGTTAGAAAAGAGTTATAAAAATAATAATATTTAGCACCGCGTCTTACTACCTGTTCGGTTTATACGCTTTAGGTATTAATACGCTAATGGATTAAGAATTAGGTAGGGTGAATTAGAGGAAGTGAACCCGCATTTGCGTGGAGGGAGAGTGGAAAACCATTTAGGAAAAACCACACCCAGTTCACCCAACCGAGATTCGAAACTCGATCTCCCCGTCCTCAGCAGTCGAGCTCAACATGACAAGCGCGTTAGCCAACTACGCCACCGAGGCGGGTGAAAAGATCTATAAAACATAACGTAAGGTCCGAGGTGGGAAGGATAGAGACTCTTAGGGCTACGCAGTAGCAAAACAGTATGTGCGCATGCGCCAATAAGTATGAGAACAATGGTTGACTATTTTTGTTGGAGAAACATGACTGCCACTTTAGCTTCTATTGTATGTCACAAAATATATTTATTTAAAGTTTATTATGGCTCCTCTTATTATTATTATTATTAGCACCGCGTCTTACTACCCGTTCGGGTTATACGCACTTACGCTAATGTGTAATGGTAGGGTGATTGTAAGATGTAATGAAGGACCTACAGTTTAACGTGGAATCCGAACCACGGTGGAGGCCTGGCATTCCCCACATTCACAAGATGTCTTGTCAGAGGTGAAGGAAGGGTTTGGCAATCAGATAAATCTGTGCCGGGACCGAG
Organism: Timema monikensis; assembly: GCA_902151445.1. NCBI lineage: Eukaryota > Metazoa > Arthropoda > Insecta > Phasmatodea > Timematidae > Timema > Timema monikensis. The sequence goes on from CABFVZ010001461.1 coordinate 8,523, forward strand.
GATTGAACCCCGGCCGCCAGCATAGAAGTCTGACACCTTACCCCTAGACCACCAGGTCACCCTATGGCTCCTCTTGCTGACAGCTTAGAAGATGTGTGGGCTGATTAGTACATTTTTTTATGGCAGCATTGAACCAGTCACAAACCATAAAAAAAAAAAGCTACTCCCCTTTCTCTTCTCTTCCCCAACACAATACCAACACCTTTCAACTCTCTACCTTATTTCGCTATAGATATTTTAGATATTTCTAAGATCTTCTATATTCAAAAATCACTGATTGGATACGAAGAAGGTAGTTGCCATTTAAATTATAAATAATACACTCTAAGGTCATGTTTGGTATATTGGATAGTGACAATTAATTAGGTATATGAAGTGTAGTGATATAAACGGAATGTACCGATGTATTTGGGAAGTAACTTGGCTGTGGATAGTAAACGTCGAAACAACACAAAAAGTCCTGATGAGCATATATTCTATTTTCAATGACTCATGAGATAAGGCCTTCCAAAGTTTTGCTGGAACTGTTAATAACCCTACTTGATACACCTTTGTAACACCTCTTGTAAGTGAAGTATCATTGTTGGTACACAGGCAGGGCTGTAGCTACACGAACAGGGGTACATAAAGTAGGGCTATAAACAGTTCCAGCAGAATCTTAGAATACCTTATCTTGGGAACTATTGAACATTGGACATATGTTCATAATAACTTTTTGTGTTGTTTTTTGACTTACTATTCACATCCCCGTTACTTTCTACATAAATTGATACATCCTGTATTTTTTAAAAGTGACAAAATATGGTGCCTCAGGTGATATTTAAAATGGTCGCCCGAGTAGTATTTTGTATAATATAAATAAACAGCACCCTCTGCGCGCAGCAAAATAATAACCGTGGGGTGTCTAAATACAGAAAATAAAAATATAATATAGGTGGTGACACCTATGTATGTTGTATGTGTACAAAAATATATTCCCTTCCTTTTCTCTTAATATTTTCGGAAGATTTTAATTAAATATCAAAGTGATTCGTCGACAAACATATGTCATAAATCCATCAAAGTTAAAATGTTGATAATAAATGTTTTTAGTTTGTCATATCAAGAAAATATAGGCCTATTGTAATAGGAAAAATGTCCGACCTCGATATTATGATCAATCTTTACGTTTTATGTGTGTTGGAGCTCAATAAAGTGGATTTAACATTCTGTCTGTCTCCATGTATGTCTGTCGCTGCTCCTGGCCACATATCTGCAACGGTTTGATAGATTTTGTTCACTTGGCTTCGCTAGTGTCATTGCTGGGTGATGATAGGACTAACCGCAGCGATCCTAGTGGTGAAAGACTCAAGCTGGCAAAAGGAGCGCAACCATTTTAACCTGAAGGTTGAGTGTCTGGGTATATTTTTTGTCTGTGCCGAAGCCATAAAATTAAGGAAAACTTACTGATGAGTTTCATACAATTTATTTAAAATATATTATTAATATTAAATAAACCTGATTTGGTGGCTGCATAGTCTATGGCGTCACTCTCATGTGGTACTAGACTGCCAATGATGGAGATCGAGGTTCGTTCCCGGTCTGGTGTACTGAGGGTATTTTTCCTAAATGGTTTTACACGTTCTCTCCACGCAAATTCTGATGCATTTCTTCTAAATTCAATAGTTCTCATCCCTAACACATTAATATATTAGTACATAGGCGCACAGCCCGAACAGGTAGCAAGATGCGGTGCTAAAAAAAATTTGTGGTTTTGAAAACATCTTGACCTTAATCTGAGATCATTAAGAGAGGGACTGGAAGGATGATCTAATCGTTTATTTCAATAAAGAGATTACTTCATTTGACCTTGGGCGTGTCTTCTGGATAATATTTAAAACTAAATCAACATCGTAGAAACCTTTCTTTCCACGTCATGAGAAACCAACTTTTAAATGAAGCCAAGTAAGTTTCAATGAGATTGCGTTAATTAATTTACAATGTCATGTCCGTAGACAGGGAAAAGGATGAGTTATCAAGAAGGAGATAGGGAGTTCGAATCTCAACTTGGTATTTTGTGGTAATTTTCTCTTGAAATGCTACTCATTCTCCCTCCATGGAAATGCGAACACACTTTGTTTAAGGTTTTGCCTTATTCGTCCTTAGCCCTTTAGCGTAAATATCCTGATAACCCGTAACTTGTAGTAAGACGCAGCACACGGAAAAATAATATTAGTAAGCTACCCTAAAATTATTTTTAATTTGTACAAAAAAAACGTATTCTTATTTGTTAATATATTTTAGAAAAATAAACATTGTCTACATTATTATTGATCATGTAAAATACCCTTACGATACCAATTTTGAACAAAATCATTTGAGCGGTTTAAAAACACATATTTTTTTTACGAAAATCAATCAATGATTTTTATTTAAAAAAACAAATATATATTTATTTTTACAAAAAAAATAATTTTATATTAGTTCACTAATGATATCTGTACATATATTAACAATAGGTGTAAGTTAATTCTAATATAAAACTAGCCATGGTTCAGAATCTTACTTCAAAGGTATTGGGTTCAATTCTCGTTTCCAGATGTATTATAATTGAAGTATTTTCTCAATGATTATTATTATTAGCACCGCGTCTTACTACCCGTTCGGGTTATACGCACTTACGCTAATGTGTAATGGTAGGGTGATTGTGAGATGAAATGAAGGACCTACAGTTTAACGTGGAATCCGAACCACGGTGGCGACCTGGCATTCCACACATTCACAAGATATCTTGTCAGAGGTGTAGGAAGGGTTTGGAAATCAGATAAATCTGTGCCGGGACCGAGGATCGAACCCCGGCCGCCAGCATAGAAGTCTGACACCTTACCCCTAGACCACCAGGTCACCCCTATTTTCTCAATGGATGGCTATATTCATACTTAAGTAAATTCTCACCTATTTTAAAATCAATATTACTAAAACAAACCATATTGTGACTAAAAAAAAGACCTGTTTGGGATATAATCCCCATCGTCATGAGTAAGGGTCAGACGTGGCATCTACTCGCCTAAACCTACAGCCAGGCGGTAAACATGTTCCGTTCCTTGTGTGTAAGCGAAGATGAGCTCATGGTCATGATGACGTAACAAATGTGGACGATGAGGTAATCGTCTCATCATAAGTATTATCACAACTAGATTGAGTATTAGATTCAGTTCATCTCTAGGGTCGGGCGATCAGGGATATGCACATGATTTATTCTGGACAGTACATTGGAAATGGTCTTACGTGGCTTACTACCCATTCAAATTATCCACATATTTAAATTAATCGGGAAGGGATGAGGATTTTTTTTTTCTGGCACTGCGTCTTATTACACTTTCCGATTGTACACATATGTACTAATTACATTAATATGTTAGGGATGGGAAAGGATTAATTTAGAGGAAGTGTACACCTATTTGCGTGGAGGGAGAGTTGAAAACCACTCTCACTAGAGCTGACTGGGGTTCGAGCCTTTATATCTCTGTCATCGGCAGCACAGTCTATTGTGAAAGTTGCGCGTTAGACAAGGAGTTTCCAAACTTTTTAGAGTGAAATAGGTGACCTGGTGGTCTATGGGTAAGGTGTCAGACTTCTGTGTTGGGGGTCCGGGGTTCAATCCTTGGTCCCGGCATAGATTTATCTGATTACCAAACCCTTCCTTCACCTATGAAAAGACGTATATTAATCACAACTTGTGAATGTGTGGAATGCCAGGCCTCCACCGTGGTTCGGATTCCACGTTAAACTGTAGGTCCTCCAATTTCATCTCACAATTACCCTACCATTACACATTAGCGTAAGTGCGTAAAACCCGAATGGGTAGTAAGACGCGTTGCTAATAATAATAATAATAATAATAATAATAATAATAATTTAGAGTGAGATAGCCCTTGCATAAAAAAATGCATAATGAAGCCCTGATAAAAGTGTTACCCTAATATTATGATCATTCAATAAAACAGTTAGATTTAATAAAAGTATTAAACTAATTGAAAGCCTCACATGTTCTGGTCGCACCTTTGGGAAATGTTCTTTATTCAGATTTAAAAAAGAATTGGAAATCCTAATTACAGATTTTATTTTATGGTGTGAAAAACAAATAAAGGATATTATAAAATTGCCTCACGGAGCCTGAGAAAACTACGGCGGGTCTCAAGGGCTCCACAAAGCAGTTTGAAAAACGCTACCTTATACTATGCAGCCACCGAAGCGGGTAAGATAATATAATTTTAGAGAAAATATTCTCCCATTTCCATGGCGGTAGAATGAAAAACTAATTGGAGGTAAAAGTAATCAATATTACACTCGGTTGGTATTCGAACTCAGACTTCCCTCGTCACCAGCAAACCCGACAAGAGGAGATTCACACCTTTAACCTCATGATCAATGGTGAGGGTTAGAAGTCACTTCTTTCATCATAACATCAGATTACTTTATTAATAATAAAACAATATATGCAGCAGACCTTTTTATTCCGCACAAAATATGTGCAATTATTTGTGGGCTTTTTTTTATTTATTTTTTTACAGGCGTGATGACAGCAAATAATCTAAATGGTTCGGTTGATGATTAATGTCGTGACTTTCCTGACGTGTTCTGTAGCATAATGGATGTTCAAGGAACAAAGGCGTAAACTTTATTTTTAAACATGAACGTCATTTACAAAAAATGTCCCTTGTAAGGTTAAAATTATGTGACTCCATCTCAAATGAGAGTGACATTTTGATAAAATTGGAGGAAAGAATATTTTATTTCTAAATTAACAAAAAAGGAAACAATAAAAACAGGGTTAAAAAAAATTGCTTCTTGCATAACGTTATGTGCATTGGGATGGGCCAAATTTCTCCGTCTCAGTTGGGTACACCCCTTGCTGGACCCGTACGATAACGCATGAACACAAGGTTGAGATCCTGAGGTAAGGTTCGTCAAATAACACACATGTCCACATATGTCACAGATTAGCGAGCAACGGTGTCTTCGAGACATGACAAGACCGGGGGAAGGAGGGTTAGTGGAGGTTTACTTATCATCGGGGAACAAAACCATATGCATTGGGGCGTACCCTGCTGAGAGCAAGCGGGGGAATCATAGCCCTCAATGCCACAGACGAGTTTAGTAAAAGTTTAAAAAAATTTGAAGAAGTTTAAAAAATCAGCTTTTATTCCCTCAAATCAATGTACTCTAAGAAAACAAGTATACAGTGTTATTTGTAACCAGTCCCGTGATTTAGTGGTCAGTGCACCAGGCTACGAGTTTAAAGGTCACGGGTTTGATGACCGGCTGGTACCTTGGGTATTTTTCCCGAAAGGGGAATCACCCCAACGGCCACCAGGGTTTGGTTAGTTAGGTTTAAGTGTTTACACTGGTTCCACACCCTCATACACACTATCACCACCATCTCATCTCATCTCATCAGGACATGGAAAGAGCCTTAACAGAAAGGATGTACGATTAGTACATTCAGGCGTTCACCGGGCAACGGTTCATTAGTACTGGCTAATCTTTCCACTACTGGGTTACCAGTGATATTGCCCAAGATCCGCAGTACTATACATTGTTATTTGTCATACAAAACACTACCAAGATACCCATTTGGAACGAAATCGACAAAACCATGTATAAAATATTCAATTTTTTTTTAAAAGTCATAAATAAACTACCCTTATACGAATATTACCTTCTAAAACATGTATACGGTTTTATTTGTCATGTCAACAACTCCTCAAATATACATTTTAAACAAAATCGTTTGAGCCACTTTCGAAAGATTTTGAATTAAAAAAATTAATTAATCAGTAAAATAACATTAAAAACAAACGGTGTTAATTGTCTGGTCAATTTTACAATACAATTGTTAGAGCCTTTGTAAGAAAAGTAAATTTTCAAAATTTATTAATTTGTAAGCTTCTCTTGATTTTAGGGATGTAATCAAAATTAATATTTGGCCTTGAGGTTTCTATATAGCATTTGAATATCAAGTTTGAATTAAATCCTTAAACCGTTTCGGCTTTTGACTTAAGATACAGAAAGAGGTAAGGAACACTACATAGATTGTAAGACCAACTTTTTTGAGTTTGAGTGCACATAAAACGTTGAGATACAACATTATCTGAGGCGAAAAATGTTCACGATTACAATACTTTTTATATATGAGAGAGTAGACTCTAAAAATTTGTAGCTGAGCCTTTGTTTAGCTTCAAGTTTTGAGTCCTTAGGTTGCTAAGTAAATGTCCAGTGATAAGTGTCAACATACTGTTATTGGTTTAAGGTGAAAGCTTTGACGAGATTAGATAAGAAGAGCTATAGTCGGAAAGCCTAATTAATAACCTTTTAGAAATTACAAAAAATAAAAAGTAAATGTTGACTATTCATCATAGTGAAAAGAGTTTATAATGTATCCCACAGTTGTCAAAAGTCAAATATGATGGCTGCAGAACACATATGAATGCATTTATTTTTGTACATCCATTACTGTCTCCAGTCTGTGTGTGGCCTGGGTCAACTTTGTTACTCAAGTCATATATTTTTCACTACCGGCTTGCTAGGCCTGTCGTAGCTTTATATGCCTTATTATCTAACTTAAGACTAGGACAGGCACAACATCCAGTCCCCGACCATTAATGTATCACTGTGAAAGGGTAAACCCACATTTCACCAATAATATTTTTTTTCGGCCACGTCAGGAATAAAAACCGGGACCCATAGCTCAGTAGACAGACAGTCTACCGACTGAGCCAAGATGTCGGACCGCATAAACACATGAAAGTATATTTAGTACCTTTTTTATTTGTCAGATTTGAATATTTTTAGTGGGAATCAACTATACGTTGTATTTTATCATCGCATCTTACTTACTACCTGTTCAGGCTATACGCATATATTCAGTAAAAAAACCACCCTCAGTGGACCCGAACGGGATTCTAACCCTGATCTCCCCGCCTAGAGCAATATAGTCTAACACAATAATGAAGCCTTAGACCAATCGGCAAAAGAAGCGGGTGATATACATTTATATGTATCATTGGGGCATTACTGTGAAACTGAGCCTCGGCTCCTTGATGAGTCTCGAAAATATTATTCTTTTAACCAACCATGCATGTTTAAAATCATAAAATAAGTTTTGTACGTTAAAGTCCAATCTGACATAGCAGAGATGGTAACTGACGTATTCTAACAACCTTGGAATCTGACAGATAGCAGAAGACTCTTTATTACAAACAACACCTGAAAAAGACCAATGTCAAAATAATAGGAAATAATTATTTGCTAAGTAATATTATATAATCATGTGATCCTTTTGTTTAACTAATAGAAATAATCAGATCCGATCTCATATGATAATATTCAAAATGTATTTAATTAACACATTATTTAGAAGTAAATGTCTACACGATGCAACATCCTGTCTCTCTTTATTGGCCACCCAGGAGAAATCTTTTCGGAAGGCAAAGGAGTAGGGACAAAAGACGGCTGCATCCTGTTACTCAGAGGTAATGTTCTAGAATCAAAGTCTTTGTAAACAAACCTTTTGGCATAGCGCAGGTGTCGTCACTCGCTTGGTAATCGCCGAGCAGTCCGGCCCTGCTTCCGTAAAGAAAAAACATATTTTTTAAAATTAAAATCATTGAATATTAATCGGGACCGTAAATTTTCCGCACCGGACAAAATAAAGGGTCGATTTGTACCCAATCACAGGTTTAGTAATCTCAGTTCCCTAGAAAGTGAAACAGCAGCACGTGTGACATTGGATAGTGTATTCACCCTGTTCAGCGCAGTAATGACATCAAATAAAAATATTTCATTAAAATTTACGGTGACAAATTTCAATAACGAACAATGAATCGTGACCAAGACATATCAAATGTGGCTGCCCAAAGTGGTGGCACGAAGGAACGATAGGTCTGTACCCTCAACGTTGGGTTCGGATGTCATCAAAAGTGCCTTAAAATGAAATTGCTTCACAATCAATAAAAGGTGTTATCAAACGAGTCTAATGATACTTACCTAAGGATTACTGTATAATTGCCGTTTTCGTAATTCAATGAAAGAACATGGTATAAGTTATTAATAAAGCTATTAGGTTTTTTGTTTTGCGTTTGTGGCAACAATAGATATTTTAGTGCGTGAAATAATAAATAAAGAAGTATTACATTCACACTTGTAGCTTGTTATAACTGGTAGTCAAAATAATTACATGCTTTTTTTATAACTTAAAGAAAGAGCCATGCAAAATATTAATTTCATAATGAAACGTTTTTATCTTGTAAACAGTGCTTGATCACAACCGACAATTTGGTTAGCATGACGTCATCAACCGTCCTTGTTTCGGCTTGTTCGCCATCTTTTTTTTTTTAACTTATCATTTTAGGAGCTATTGTTTGCTAAGTATTTTTAAGTGGACCATAGACGCCACTTCCACATAAATGAAACCTCCAAACGGTTATTTGCATAGGTTTGTGAATTAATCATATAAAAACTGTTTTAAGAAACAAATGTTTGTTGTGAAAGTTTTGTCTGTAAAAAGTAACAACTCAACATTTGGTCTGCAAATCATATGATTTGGTGAATGGTGACTTCCTAACTGTCACAATATCTTTTACCACTGATAAACTATGAGTGCTGTATGTACGAAGCAAAACTAACCTTGGTAGTTAGAGGCACTGAAGGGGAACTACACCGATTATAGGCAATGTCACCAACATTATAAACACGCATGTTACCAAACAATGTTAACCTCGTGACGAGGGGAAAACATTTAAAAGTTAATTTGATTATACATTGTTTTGAAATCTAATCTTCGGTGCGAGGATAATAAACTGTACATTAAAGACGAGGTCGTCTTTATTATGTGTTTGGTCTAGTGGTCAGAGCTTCTGGTTACAGATTTAGAGGTCCCGGGCTTGATCCCAGACGCTTCCAGATTTTCTGTGAAGCACTGTATCTGGAACTGGGTCAACTCAGCCTCATGAGGACAAATGAGGAACTACTTGAATGAAAAACTAGTGTTTCTGGTCTAGAAAATTGAGATTAATGGGCGAAAGGTTCGTTGTTCTGACTACATGACACTCTCTACCCGCAAAATTTGGCACTATCTTCACCAACAGGTGGTGGCGGCCGCTCGGTTGGTTTGGCTCTATTGTGGTCTGATGCCATGGAGTTTTTTTTATGGATCTAAGAACTCAACCTTCTCACACGTAGCTTATATAGACTTTCTTTTACAATTATTAATTCCTTTATGATGTTGAGCATTAGGCCGCAACAAAGCTTCTCTACTATGGCTGTTTGTTACTTGTTGAAGTTTCTGTAATAAGTTAATTTCAGCTGTAGCGAGATATGAGCCTACCCACACCCTGGATTTCAACAAGCGAGTGAGAAAGAGGCCTACCAATTTTGCCGGAAGTTCCTTTCAGAAACCTTCAAGTGTGCTTTCACATGCCACAATCAACATAGGACCGACGTCTTTACTTCTCCACAGGAAGAAACTATGCTAAGGATTCGTATCACCCAGTAAAAACCAGCGACCTCGGCTAGGTTTGAGCCCCCAACCATCGCGTCCTAAGACGAGCTACTTACCCCAAGGCCACTGAGGTTAACCCATATATATTTAGCCTTAAATAAATTAAGATGTATGGGTCTGAACATGGAATATTCCTGTGAAGCTAAGTGGGAATAGCTTTCAGGCAGGCTTTCCTTGATTTTAATCAAACGTTTTTAATAAAATTATTCCGTGTAAATAAATATGTTTGTATGTTTTTTATGTAACTAAAGATGTAAAGTTGTTAATTGTCCGTTTCCCCCTGATTTTGTTGTAATTAATAGTTTATTGAATTGATAAACTCCTAAGCATCATGGTTTGAATCCATGATAGGTTTAATGAGATATTTTTTCCCCCAAAAAAATTCCTTCCCTTCAAATTTGGACCCGCCTCGGTGGCGTAGTTGGCTAACGCGCTTGTAGTGTTTAGCTCGACTGCTGAGGATGGGGGAATCGAGGTTCGAATCTCGGTCGGGTGAACTGGGGGTGGTTTTTCCTAAATGGTTTTCCACTCCCCCTCCATGCAAATGCGGGTTCACTTCCTCTAATTAAACCTTCCCAATTCCTAATCCATTAGCGTAATTAGTACTTAAAGCGTATAACCCGAACGGGTAGTAAGACGTGGTGCTAAATATTATTATTATTATTATTATTATTATTCAAATTCGGGAACTCTTTCACTAAATTTTGACTTACATCCTACTACTCCGTTAGTGTGAACAGTTTGGATAGTATGATTTTGGTATACAGGAACTTAAAAAAAAAAAATCCGGTCAAAATTGATAACATTTCACTTTCATTATTAATGTTTTTTTAGTAAAGCGTCACACTCACAATAGACTAAACTGAAGATGAGAGGAATATTAGGGTGGAATGGGGGTGCAATTCCTTTAAATTCAGTTTTCCTCATCCCTAGCTCATTAGCGTAAGTAGAACACATTAGTGTAACCTGAACAGGTAGTAAGACGTGGGGATTAAAAAAAAAGTGTTATTTTATAGGTATTGATAATATGTATCGAAATTAATGTATGTAAATAACAGAACTAGATGTATGAATAAATTAAATTATATCTAATAACTTTTATAGGTAATAGACAAGGCCATCTTATTGAAATGGGACCAAAGTTGGCACACAACTCTTATTATAACACACCATCGGGATCAGTTCCAAACTCAAATGGTTGGCAACTCTGTCTCTGAGCCTGATTGCCATCGAAGGCTAGGATGATGATGATGATAATATGATGATGATGATGATGATGATGATATGATTGTGACTATCCTGCGGGAAAAGAGCACTGTTCGGTAAGAACGAGGGTCGTCACGTCGCGCGACGAGGATGCTATAATTCTAGGGAGTACCGACGTGTGAGTACCAAGAGGTCATCCCCCTTCACAAGAAGAACGAAGGTCCTTTCGGACGCTGCTGATCCAAAGGCGCGCTCCTCCGCTTGAAAGACGAGTAATGAGACAAAAGTCAGATGTAAATTTTTTTATTATATAAAAACATGTTCTTGAAAAGGATATGAATCCTTGACCTTTAATTTCAATTGTAGGCCTACACTCAGTTTTACCCTGAAAGGTCTTCTTCTTGGACTACACTTGAATTAGTACATAGGCGTATAGGTCGAATGAGTAAGAAGCGAAGCTAAACAATAAACTAAAAAAAAAGTGTATACTACTTAAGGACGTTGCCTATCTGTGACGTCACGGCAAATCAAGATAGGATTTCCCATGTAAATGAATTTACGTGTTACTCGGTGAATTTTAAAGATATAACGTTAAAATAAAACACATAAATTCTTAACTAATTATAAAAATAGTCCTACAGTGTCACAAAATTATTATTATCTTGAAGTATTTTTTCTGTAAATGTATTTTTGTATAAATCCACTACAACTTTTGGCTTGGTCACGAAAATGGTCTGTAGGAGTCTTCTTGCCATGATGTAGATTAAAAAAGTCCTCGATTGCAAATGTCTATCTAGAATAGGAAAGACGAATAAGGTAAAATTAAAAATAAAGTCAATGTTTTCAAGGCACAAATATTAAAGTGACTGTGTAAACTCGTCAAAGGAAGAGGGGAAGAGTTATCATCATGTAGACAAGAGGTCTCTCAGGGTGAACTTATAATTTTCTTCCCTCTATTTTTATTTTGTACAGTGACGTCAGAGTGCGATAGTGCTTAGACTGCTTATGTGCGTCAAGTTAAGATGTAACCCGCTTCGCAAAATAGCTTTGAAATCTCCAAGTAGGCAACGTCGTTAAGCTTTTTTTTTTTTTTTTAATGCCCGTTACCATTTGAAATTGTTCCTAAAGAGACTTGTTGACCTGCCAGTAAAAGGTCAAGTTTGTTCTAAATTAATTAAAGCTGTTCTGACAACTCTAATAGATATATTTTACTATCGAAAAGCTGTGTTAAAAACCCTTTAGACGATAAGGAAGACTGGGGATTATTCTTAAATTTTGTGCCGTCTGACTGGAATTTAAAAGCTAGTATCATTCATTCTTCATAGCTTTTATAGGCATACAATTATTATTTTTAAATTGCTGGTATAGACCACTTCAAATAGCTTCTGGAGGTATCTTATTTACTAATATTTTCCACCAGGCAAGAACCACATCAAATATCTTCTAAACACATGTAATTAATAAAAATCCTGGCAATCACCACCACTCTTTAATAGCTTTTAGAGATATCCAAATAAAAAAAAATTGGGGAGGATTGTTCAAATCTTGAAATAGTAGTATAATTTTCCTAAATCTCATAGCCTTTATATCTTAAGAGCTTCTTCCTTAAAGAATCGAACCGAAGGCTACCTAGATTCTAAGATATCTGTGGTTTAGCACAGTGATACTCAACTTAGGGTACGCGTACCCCAAGGTGTACAGTACATGAAGATACCCAAGGGGGTACGTAACACTTAAAATAATACATATATTATTTAATGGTTTGGTTAGTTAGGCTTAAGTTGTGTTTCCACTGGTTCCACACCCTCATACTCACTACCACCATCATCTCATCTCATCTCGACATGGAAAGATTCTCCACGATGGAAAGGATGTTCAATTAGTACATTCGGGCACATCTCGATGCCCCTAGTAGTTTTGATTCACAATCCTGAGATAACATTTAGAAATAGACACAATTAATAGAGCCAGTGGCTCTAACTGAAAGTTTCTCAACCGAACTTTCCATGTGAACACCGTACGTGAGTTGGGAAATACTGTTGCCACTAAGCTGCTGCCGTCCCCATTGTATGCAGATGAAGGGAGCAGTATATTTCATGTACAGTACCGAGATTGTGTTTCAGCGTAGCGTCTTACAAAGTGTGAACTGTGCTGGTGAATTAAGAATAAAATTAAAATGTTATATATATTTTTTTCTTTCTCGATATCTTACTGGTAGAGAAAGTATTGTGATCGTCAAAAAATTGAACTCAAGATTTTGATGAATNTTTTGAATTTCCGTCTGTTTGTTTGTCTTTACCTTCGACTAGAGCCTAAATTATTTTACAGATCGGGCTAAACCTTGGTACCTAAGGTTTTTATAGGGTTGCCCCTAGGGGTTTTTGGAATTGGATATGTAACCCTAAAATTAAGGATAGTTTACTGAAGGGCAAAATGAAGAAAAGTCTATTTCCTCAAAATCAGCTCCAATGATTTTGATTAAATTTTATTTAAGAACATTAATAAATATTCCAAACAAAATAGCTACTTTCAATATTTCGCCAAAATTACTTTAAGGGTTTAGGTCTGATAAGTAAATTCTCGTTTTTTTGTATCATATATCCGAAACAATATGAGATATGAAATTACTTATAATTGCAGATATTTATAATACAAATATTTTATTCGAAATATATTTTTATAAAACCAATAGCTTTCAAGCTATACGCAAATGTATATATATTTTTAACTTTTCGATCGCTGAAGGTAAAGTATTGCGACCGAAAAAAAAAAAAATACTAGCATAAAATGTTGATGGATGTCGACGTCTCATGACTCCCAAACCCTAAAAATTGTTTTTTTGTAATGCCGTCTGTGTGTCTGTTTAACCCAAAAATTAAGAGTAGATTAATAAAAAGAAAAAAAAAATCTATTTTTTTCAAAATCGGCTCTAACGATTTTGATTAAAATTGGTAAATAGGCGTTGATTGAGATCAAAAATAAAATTGATACTTTAATTTTCCCATGAAAATTAATTTTTGGGCATGTTATAGAAGCGGAAATTTCCGTATCTCCTCAAATATTTAAGATACTAGTAACTTATCAATGCAAAACTGTAGTACTATTAAAAATAAAAATAACTTTTATTCAAAATATATTTTTATAAATCCAACAGTTTCTGAGATATTGTCAAATATATCAATACAGTTTTGTGAGCTTTAGTTGTAAAGAGATACTACTTTTAACGCAATAATTCTCTAATGCCATAGAGTAAGAAATAAGTAACTCTCTCAGAAAGTGTATGTTCTCTTTCTTTCAACCTCTCAGGGGAAATGTTTGTACAACACAGGAGCGAATCCAGGAATTTTGGTATGAGGAACGGAGGGACAGGGAGGGACGTGGGTACTCCCATCGGGATCGGGTCGGGAAGAGGGTGGGGGGCACCTCAAGAAATTTTGACAAAATAAACTTCAAAATTTGGAAGTAAATCTTTGAGTAATTTTTCAGTGTAACGCTAAACTTGAAAATAATCCTCTTATGGAGGGTATAACTCGAGATTTGTGATTAGTATTGAAATGTATTATAAGCAAATAATAAGAATATCAACCAATAGTGATTATTAAGAGGGAAATGAGATTAAATATTATAACAATTATTATATGAATAGTTTTTTTTTAGCTATTCAATCAATTAGATCAAATAGATGGAATTATTCAGATTTCGAACAATCGAACTTTAACTCCACTTTAGAGTATAGCTAGTTATTTCTCATTCAAAATCTAAATTTTACCCACTAAGACATAAATAACACGTTATGTGTGTGGTATTATTCAAAGATTTTGTTTAAAGCACGTTAATTAAACATAAAGTATTTTTTTTAAATGGTCTATTATTAATCATAGAAATAGTAATAATAAAAATGATAAAATAAATTTAAACCTAAACAAGGTTTGTGCAATAAGGTGAGAGGCGTGTAACTTAAATTTGGGTGATTTCATTAATGCCTATTTTCACCGTTTTAATACTTAATGTGATTGTCTTAAGTATTTATAGTAATTACCGTATATTAATCATTTAATAATATTACCAATAACAATTTTAAAAAATATTGTTGGGAGATAGTATTACGTGACAATAAAACTAATAGTGACTTTAACATTGATTTAATTGGTTTAATTTCTTGAAGGGGGGCGCGCGCCCCCATGCACCTGGGCTGGATCTGCCCCTGGTGCATCAATGATCTATCTCTCTCATTTTAGACTCAATAGCCAATAATTACATATTTTATTGGTCAAAATTTATAAAAGAGGAATATAATAGCAATGCCATAACCATAATAAAATGCCTAAAATTTTTACCAGAAGTCAAAGTTTTAATATGAAATGTTGACCCTTGGGGACCCAATATCGATATTTTTTATTGGTACAAATATACAAATGAAGATGTTAATTTTTAAATATAGAATTATAAAATGTAAAATCGTGAGTCAAAAATTGTTTTACGTATGTATAGCGAAATTTGTTCTCTGGTTCGCTAGTGTATATTATATTACGAATTTTGAGTAAATATTTCAATTTTTAAACAAGCAAGGAAGTCCGTGCGGAGCTCCGTAACATTTATTTAGCTTACATTCACTACTGTTTTCAGCCTAGAGCATGAATCAGTTTTTTATTCAAGTTATATATTTTCAACTACCGGCTTGCTAGGCCTTGATATGTTTTATAATCTAACTTCAGACTAGGACAGGCACAATATCCAGTCCCAAATCGTTAATTTATCACTGTGAAAGGGTAAACTCCCATTTTACCAGTGATAAATCTTCGGCCATGCTGGGAATTGAGCCCGGGACCTTTAAATCAGTAGACAGACACGCTACCAAATGAGCTAAGATGCCGGCTTGTTTCTTATATATATATATATATATATATAGAGAGAGAGAGAGAGAGAGAAATATAAAACTCGATATTTTAATGCGCTTAATTCATACTCGTATCGAAAGAACACGAAAATCAATCTTAAAACCTGCTACGGTGGCCTCATCGCTTAAGGCGTCACTATTGTGTTGGACTGTACTGTTGATGAAGGGAATATCAGGGTTTGAATCCCGGTCAGGTGTACTAAGGGTGGTTTTTACAAAAAGTTGTTTCCATTTCTCCCTCAACGCAAATACTGGAACACTTAATCTAAACTCAACTTTTCTCATCCCTTATATATTAACGTAGTTAGTAAAAAAGCGTGTAACCTGAACGGGTAGTAAAAAGTGTATCTAAGTATATATATATATATATATATATATATATATATATATATATANTATATATATATATATATATATATACATGGATTTTGATTCTTATCTCTCAAAACTCAAAAATAAATCGGAAAATTGATAATTTAGTAATTTTTCATTGAGACCATGACTAGTTTTTTTCAACCGTTTCACTTTATTACATGAAAAATGTAAAGATACCGGTGCTCAACATGAACTTTGTGTTCAAGAAATATTGTGCAAATTAAAAATGGTGGTTTGGTTTAACTATTTTCATTACTATTTATACTTTTTAGTTTTTTGATATAAATACATTTCATTAAACAGCATAAAATATTTCATTGTATGTAGGATGCACATAAAAATACTGAAATTGTAAATATTAAGAAATCGGAATTAAGAATCGAATAATATTTATTAAAATATTATAATCGGGATAGATAAAACAGATATCATGACATATTATTTTTGAAAAATACTAGGTTGGCTGATTTTCTGGGTACTAAAGTTGTAACTTGAAATTCGTACCTCCCTCCTCCTGTCCCACAAGAAGGTTTTACATTGTTTCTATGTTATTGCAGATTAATTTAGTTCTATAAATATCGTTTGTTTGACTGTGTACTTAAAACCAATAAGTTTTGGTTGAATTTGTTTACATGAAAGAAGATGGGCTAAACGAAAGAGAGTTAGAAACACATAAAAGGTAACGGCTTTTACAATGAAAAGAAGAACACAGTTCACACTTTACATTGCTGCCATTAGACAAAGAGGTAATGGTTGCCTCTTGAAGAAAATCAATCGTTACCACCCAATTCCCCGAACTAGGTTTCATTCTATCTGAACTCATCAGGAGAGAGAGTGAAACGCTTAGCAGAACTTTCTAAAATAGGAAATAAAAAACAAAGGAAAGAAAACGGAAATTGGTAAAAAAAAAAAATCATAGGACACTAAGACAGGAACAATTATAAGGGCAGAATAAGAACATAATGGACAAACACATAAAACGGAATGTGAAAATATATTAGGTCTATATCTCCATTTATTTCCATCTTTCTTGTACCTTCTTCCATTTTTAACTAAACATACCTCAAAAAGTAATAAAAGGCTTTACCAGTGGCGGCTCGTGTATAGCCACTGCGGAACTGAAGCACTCCCTATTTCCACTTGATATTATTGATAACATTTAATATAATGAGTTCTTTTTTCTTTAATTATTTCTTTATTCTTGTAGTACAATATATATTCCTTAAGATTAATGTGAGTACTTCAGTAGCAATCCCCCAGTTTATGAAAAAGATACAAAAATCTTTGTATGGAACTGTGCGCTTCACAGTGCCAGTGACGTGGTGTTTGACTGTTGTGCGCATATGCATATAGGAAGGGGGGGAAGAAGGGGGACTGTCAGGTAGAGAGAGCACTGTTGCTCTCGCAGTGCCAGCTCTGGCGTGATGGTGAAAGAAAGTTTTTTTTTACTCAGCGTGTGCTGTACTTAAAAACCGTGTACCATATTCTTGAATGTGATAAAGTGTAGAAGAGTGTAGAATTAGATTATTATTCTGCTTCCAGCTATTATATTTGATTCATTTTTATTTTTCGGTTCTTTTATTTAACAGAAAGACTAAATGCGCTTGAGTACTTTAAATGAAGAAAAATTTCCTTAATTGTCATCCAAAGATCAAGGAGAAAATTATTGAACTTTTTGCGCAAATTAAAACAAGAAGAGTGGATTTAATTTTTAAATGCCTAGATCAAGCTTGAACTGTAATAATTTAAGTCACAGTAAGTAAAACGATTACTTTTTTTGTTAAGAATTTATCGAGTTACTGAATAAATTTTCTTTTCATACGTGTTTTTTTTTTCCTTTTACACAATTTTAAAACAAAGGCTAACATTTTTCAGGATCAGCACCCCCACTAATTTTAGCTACGAGCCGCCACTGGGCTTTACTTAAAGATATATTATTTTGATTGAGTCTAAGAGAAAGAGGAATATTTTACTTTGTCATTAAATTCGAATCATTAAAATGGTTAGGCCAATACATACAGAAATGTGTGAAATAAGAGCGATAAGCTGAGGTAGGAGTTTAGGAGACGCGAGTTAAAGGCAATGTTTTTATACCAAAACTTTTTTTTGCCAAAAATAAAAAAATAAATATTTCCTCAGTAGAATCATAGAGTTTAATTTTCTTCACACGGTGATATCAACATTTGGTGAATATCTGTCATGAGCATAGCGGCATTAAATGAGGAAACTTTTCAAATGAAGAGAAAAAGATTGTCATTAAATTCCAGGACACCCTTGACAGATATTCAAAAATTGTTGATATCACCATGTGAAGAAAATTATCCTACTCTTTTCTACCTAAGCAATCTTTGATTTATTTTGATAAAAATAGTTTTGAGATAAAAACTGCAAAAACGCTAATCTTTACTCATGTTCTCTACACTCCCACCTTAAACTTATTTAAAGTGGTTCAAACTTTATTCTCGTTAGATTTCTACTTTCTCAGTCAGAGAAACTAGCATAGTCCTGAAAATGTGTGACCTAGAGATCATGATGGCTCTTTGACGTTTAATGTGCTCTCTGAGAAAAAAAAATTGTTTTATAATTAATTATGTTTTTATTCTGATGCCACAGCCGAAATGGTTTTATGGATTTCTTTCAAATGTGATATTTAGATTTTATATGGTCATACCTCAAGATGAAATAATAGTGTTGATTCTAGTACTATTTTTACCACCGCATCTCACTAGCCGTTCGGGTTATACAGTTAGCTACTAATTACGCTAATGGTTTTAGGAATTTGGAAGGTTATATGAATAGGAAGTGTATCAGCATTTGCGTGGAAGTGGAGTAAAACCCCATTTTGTAAATACCCCCCTCAGTCCACCCAACTGAGATTCGAACCTTGATCTCCCCATCATCGGCAGTCTAGTCCACTGCGAGATTAGCGCATTAGACCACTCAGCCACCGAAATGGATGATTCTAGTACTAATATCAAGGTTAAATTTCTGTTAACTGATTTTATGAAACAGAATTTTTTTAGACAACAAACGATTTTGTTTAAAATAAATGTCTGGGAAATGCTTTACAAGATAAATAACACTTTTTAATAATTTATTTTTTTATAAAAAATTATCTAAGAGTAGTTTACTAATAACTAATTTTTTGAGATTCAACATTTAGCTACAAGGGATGTGTGTTTAAAATTATAACTGAGAATGAATATATTAAAAATATTTAAGAGTACCGGTAATTAATTAATTACTGATTTTAGAAAGATTTATTTTATTTTTAAATAATTCTAAATATTTTGTTAAAAATCTACACTTGAATATTGTTTAATATCACTAACAAACTAATTTTTGGTTTTATCATAAAACTTAATTAAGTGTAGTTTAGTAATAACAAGTTTTTTAATACTTATTTATACAACATACTAGACTATATGAGAAACTACACAATAGGGTTGTACCATTTTATCCAAAGTGAGGTATTGTCACTGAGACATAGGCGCTTGATCTTAGTCATTGTTTAAACTTTCTAACTTTTTTTTATTTTAGATTACATAATTATTACATATTTGTATGAATATTAATACCGGCTAAAATGAATGATTTGCTCCAAAGTTATAATTGTTCTCTCATCTTCTCTCCAATATATATCCTCCTGGGGTGATATCTTCTTCATATTTATCTACCAGTTCCTCCCCTGTATATTTCCCCCTAGGATGATCTCTTCTTCATATTTATCTACCAGTTCCTACCCTGTATATTTCCTCCTAGAGTGATCTCTTCTTCATATGTATCTACTAGTTCCTCACCAGTCTATATCCTCCAAGCTCTTGTCTCACTGCAACCACCTACCACCAATCACACATCTCCTGGGAGGTGTCAATGACGTCACTCACAGCAGTGAGAAACACACTCATGTCTGGACGAGGAACAAGTCGACCACCACCACCATTAGTTCCAGTGCTGGACATTCCTTCGAGAAGTTTAGGAACATACTGTAACAGCTACACTCACTACCATCTAGGAGGGAATTTCATGGTTGCTATTGGCAAACAGTGTTGTCATTCTATTGTTTTCGTGTGTTCAAGCTTCCCTTAAATACAAGAAAAATTACGCAACGCTGGTTCATATATGTTGACATTATAGCTTCTCCTGAGCCACAGTACACTACTTTCCAACATAACTGAAAGCGAGGAGTTTTGGAAACTGTTAAGCGAGGGGGAGCAAGGATAAAGCTTTTCTCCATAAGACCTGCAGTTATTTCAGAGGTTATATACAGTGTATAAGCTTTTATTTTCCAAGCAAGTTTACACAGAATGTTGATTATCCAGAATATAGAAAGCAGAATGTTTAATGCCTGTTAAATTGTCATTAAAAATCATCAAACTTTATTCGAACATGAACCCTTAAACCAGCATTCTTGGCTACGCCACAACCTAACTTGAATACTTTTTTCCTCCGTGTCTTACTACCCGTTCAGGCTGTTCGCAATTTTTTTTTAACTAACGGGTTTAGAGAGGAGGAAGCTATAATGTAAAGTAGGTGTACCAGCATTTGAGTAGAAGTAGAGTGGATAATACATCAGGAAAGGAAAAACACATCAGTACACCCCGCCAGGATTCTAACCCCAATCACTCCGTCATCAATAAACCAGACAAATCAAGACTGGTGTCTTTGTCCACATGACCACCGTTGCGGGTTAGCTTACTTTGAAAAAAAATGTTTCTAGCTTTATACTTTTACTTTATATTAATTCTAATTTTGATATTAACATAGCATTCTCCCATGATACAATACATGACAACGTCCAACCAAAAAACTATTAACCTGCTAATACTCTCACGATATATATCGGCAACTTAAAACATGGCACATAAATATGGTTGATGACTAATCTTTATAGTATAAAACTAGAAGGGTTCTAACATAATAATTTTTTTAAGCGAAAGATTTATTCAGTATCATATAAACTAGTTCTTCGTTTTACTAACTACACAAATGCATCTTATTTGTATGCAGCGTTCTCTCTGTAAATAAGTGTTTTGTTTATTTGGATCTTCCTGATTATTTTTCTAGTTTATAAATTGCAATTACAAGCTTGATGGAACCTTTAGGTGTTCAACTGGTATTTTTACTCATTAAGAACTTACGACAACAGGATTATTGCGAAGTGAAACCAATATTAAACAGCTTAAAATATAGCTTAAGTCCTGTACCATAAAGAGTAAATTCACTACACTAACATTACACTACCAACTGGTATCCACCGACATATCTTAGAAGCCCGGATTTAAGTCATGGCGATGCCAAAATAATTGTTCTAATGTAATGGGTGTGTCCTTATACTTGAATAAGTGGATTAAATCCGTGGGCGCTAAAGTTGGGTACGTCTTAGGTTGCTTGACTAAGTTAAACGTATATTTATTTATTTATTTATTTTCAACAACTCACGATAATGTACATAGTTCAGATTTAAGTTTTTTTAAACTTGTTACCCGCTTTGGTGGGGTTATGGTCTAATGCGCTACTCTCACAGAAGACCAGACTGCCGATGACGGGGAGAACGAGGTTTGAATCTCGTTCGGTTGTACTGAGGGTAGTTTTTACAAAATGGTTTCCACTCTCCCTCCACGCAAATGCGGTTACACTTCCTATAAATATAACCTTCCTAATACCTAAAACCATTAAGGTAATTAGTACATAAGCTTACAACTAGAACGGGTAGTAAGACATGGTGCTAAGGAAAAAAATCTGTTTATTTGTAAACATTGAAATCACTATTTTACCATAATTTATTATTATTATTAGCACCGCGTCTTACTACCCTTTCGGGTTATACGCACGTACACTAATGTGTGATTGTGAGGTGAAATGGAGGACCTACAGTTTAACGTGGAACCCGAACCACGCTGGAGGCCAGGCATTCCCCACATTCACAAGTTGTGATTAATACACGTCTTGTCAGAGGTGAAGTAAAGGTTTGGTGATCAGATAGATCTGTGCCGGGACCGAGAATTGAATCCTGGACCCCAGTACAGAAGTCCTACACCTTACCCCTGTACCACCAGGTCACCGCCATCATTATTTAGTTTTGTAGTATTTATAGTCTAGCCTTGTAGTCAACCATCACCCTGCTTACGAAATAACAAGCAGTTCAGGTTGAATAGGGGATTGGCTGACCTTCGAATCTTGACCATACATTTGGAATTTAAATTACTCACTGTAATTACATTTTTAAATATGTCCAGCTTTCCCGGGCATTAAAGTAATTATAAGTGTTTACTAATGCTTGGTTTATTTATTAATTTATGTTTTACCAAGATACAAAATAATTATTTTGAGGGATTTCGAGTATTTCCGAAATCAGAGTCAATTCAAGTAGGCCAGAGGCAGGGAAAAGGGACGGGGGTGAGGGGGAACAGCGAAAAGACATGGAGTTTTCTGAAAAATTGTGAGTTCGTTAAAAAAAGTTTAAAAAAAGGATTGTTTAAATATAGGCCTAAATAAAACTGCAGTTGACAAATAATCTAAGCTAAAATATAAATAATTGAAGCTTGATTTATTAGCCACCCAAGGTAAATAGTATAGGCCCGTGATGAGGAACGTGCGGCTATTTGAGAACTTCGGTGAGGCCTTTTCACATATTTTGTAAATTATGTATCTTGATCGTTTTAAATTAAACATTCCCAAATGCATGTATTTTAATTAATTGAAATAAAAAACGTTATTTTTAAACGAATAATGTTAAAATTTAACGAGTTTTATTGATCCATTTATCTCTCTATTTATGGTTGGTGTACTATCATATTTTACAAAATGTATTGAACATGAATGTTGCGGCCTTATGGGGCAACCGTGAAATTTCACGTGACCTTTGAATGCCAAATGTTTTCTCACCCCAGGTAAGTATAGGCTATATTTTTTAACACACACAAATACAATTATTATTATTATTAGCACCGCGTCTTACTACCCGTTCGGGTTATACGCACTTACGCTAATGTGTAATGGTAGGGTGATAGTGAGATGAAATGAAGGCCCTACAGTTTAACGTGGAATCCGAACCACGGTGGAGACCTGGCATTCCCAAATACAATTAAATGAGTGAATATAGTAGTTAAATGTTTTAGGAAATAAATTACGGTTCTAAGTGGTTGTCTTTTTTTTTTAGCATCCTGTATTACTAATCGTTTGGGTTATACGTTTATGTTCTAATTACTATAAAGGTTTTAGGGATAAGAAGGTTTATATTTATAGGAAGTGTACCCACATTTACGTGGAGGAAGGGCAGAAAAACATTTAGGAAAAACCACCCGAGCGATATTCGAACCTCGATCTCCACGTCCTCGGCAGTCTAGTCTACTGCAATAGAAGCTCGTCAGACCACACGGCCACCGAAGCGGGTTGGTTGTAATTGAACGCCGACCTCGCGAGCTGAGAGTCAGGCTCACAACCATGATTAGAAGTATCGACGCGCGAGGTGGATGGGTCATGGGAACCAGCGGCGTCTCATCCTCCAAGTGCTGTTGACACGAGTGAAAGGGGAAGAGGGGGCTGTGTCTGCAAGAGAAGGTTCAAGGCTGTAGCGGTAGTAACCTTCTACCCACAACCGCCGCGGAGTGACTGCACTTCATCCAGTCTGGAAACCCAGAGTGGGAGGGACGATGGCATCTTTCAGCAGGACGTGTCAGGCAGGACCTCCTCTATCGGGTCAACCGGGGTGTTATCCATCCCACGCGGAGTTCACACAGGATGGACTGCCTGGCTGGCTCTTGTTCACTGCAGTCCTATTTTCATAGGAAGAGCATGTTAGAAAATACAAACAGGTTTTGATGCGGTAAACATTGATAGCATATATTTATACAACCACTAGTAGTTTTGTAAACAGTGAACTTCACTCGAACTTCAATCCCTCCATATTATTATCGTCACTACAGTCTTACTAGTAGTTCTGTGAACAGTAGACCTCACTACCTTGTTGCCTTAGGCACTCGAGCTATTGCTTAGAAATTTAAATTCAAATTCCTTGAAACTAGCTACTAAACGAAAAATCATTGAGCAGCTGGCATATCGAAAGGGCTAACCAGATTGAAAAACCATGTACACTCCGTTTATCCTGAAAGGCATCAGTTACACTATGGCCCTATATTATTATTAGCTACGCCATAGTGTAAACTAAAGGGTACGCTTGTCAAATTTTAGGCCAATGGATTATAGAAACGTTTTTTGGGCTACTTTAGATAAAATTTTGTTAAAATTGGACCACACATTTGGCAATTGTCGTGGAACAAACATCCGCAGAACGTACAGACAGACGAAATGCCAAACGGTCAAGTTAAAACAGGACCTTTCCATACTCGTTGAAAAAAGTGGCAGCATAATATCACATGACTTGACGTATGATTACGTTGAAGTTGAACTAGTAGCTTTTTTAGCTGTCAAATAAGGCATTTTTTTAACAAAATTTTACTTTAGAATGTTTGTAACATTTTTTTTAAAGCTTTCTCTTATATGGACGGTATGTCTTTGCTTATTCGCTGTATTGTATTAAATTAATATGCTTTAATAAAATAAATATATATTAAATTTAACAATCCATCAAAGATTACCCTCAAATATAGTTTGGGAATATATAGTTATTAAGTAGTACGCTAATTTGCTAGGAACGAGGAGCGTATAATTTAAGAGGAATTATACCCCTGTTTATTTGGAGGGAGAGTGGAAAACCATATAAGAAAAACCACCCTTAGTGAATTCTATCAGGATTCGAACAATGATCTGCTCATCAATGGTAGTCATAGTCATAGATAGACAATTTGAACAGACGCTGCTAGTTAACGTTCATCTACTACAATATATTATATTGTTCAAACTATGAAAGGAATTGAATGTAATAACTAATAAGTATAACGCATATTTCATCCATCAAAAACTGACTAAAAACTTTCATCAAATATTTTTTTAAATAACAAACGTCAATAAGGGATACGTTTAAGTTGTTGACAGCTTAAAGAGATCTATATTCAGTAGTATAGGATAAGCTATAAGCTCTTATCATTTATTTTATTGGCCTCGTATCCATTTTGTTAGTAAATCAAGTTTTTATGAAAAATTATTATTATTATTATTATTATTATTATTATTATTTTAGGACCGCGTCTTACTACCCGTTCGCTACTATACGCCAAAAAATTAAAAAAATTAAAAGTCGAATTTTTAGTCTCTATTTGCGTCTGCATAAACTACTAAATCAAAAATATAGTTTCAAACTTAAAAATCGATAAAAAAATATATAAATAAACTTTCTCTAATTTAACATTGTGATAAGTAGTTTTTAATATCCTTAGGGACTTAACCAAATAACTAAGACATCCACAACATTACTATTTTATTGTAAAATTTAGCGTGCACTTTCGAAACATATAGATCATCATACATCAGCTAACTTAACTTAGGGCAGTACTTTTAAAACCACATGCCCAGTTTTGGATATTTACTATTTTATAAACGTAACTAACTCTTTTATAATAAAAAATAAAGTAGGATTTCGTTTCGATGGTAGGAAAATATAAAAATAGATTTGAAAGTGGTTGTGAGTCAAGTTAGCGATTGGAGAGTGGTGTCCCTGGATAGGGTTGACTGAATGGGGAGCTTATGTTCTTGTGGATATGAACTTTCGAGTTCCAAAAGGCCAGATAGCTATTTATTTAGTTACTGATATATTTATTTAGTTGGCGTGATTTTGGTAGGAAGAAACTTTTATATATGTGTTAGGCCCAAAGCCCGAAAAAGGCCAATGGACGGATTTTTTTTGTTGCTTAATTCTAGAATTGGATGTTTTAAAATGACCAAAGCCCGAAGTTATATTAAATTTCAGACTTTGGCTGTCTCCAAATAACGAAACCTAGAATTATGTAACTAATAAACGACCAAAGTTTAAAATACAATTGTCAGGTTAGGCTACGTTTCAAAAAACAAATTTCATCAGGTGGTTTTAAAAATTTGAAATAAATTTGTAAGCTCGGTCCGTATCTGTTTGCATATCAATGAGAGCCACTTGCCCTCTTGAATTCATGTGGTTACTCAAAATTGGGCGTGCACCACATGCTCAGTTTGGTCGAGAAACGAACTAAAATGTTATTTCAAGCTTTTTTCATTTAGTAATTGCACCATCCTAGGTTTGACTGTTTGGAGAAGACAAAATCCCGAAATGGATTAAAACTTCTGACTTTGGTCATTTTAAAACGTCCAATCCTAGAAGTGAGGAAAAAATTTGTCCAATGGCCGTTTTCAAGCTTTGCGCCCAGTATATATATATTAATTTTGTAAACATTGGTAACCATATTATTAGTAAATGTTATTTGATAGGTGTTGATATTATCTATCAAAAGGGACAACTGCAGATCACATGACTTGACGCATTAATACGTGGAACCCACCTCGGTGGCGTAGTTGGCTAACGCGCGAGTCGTGTTGAGCTCGACTGCTGAGGATGGGGAGATCGAGGTACGAATCTCGGTCGGGTGAACTGGGGGTGGTTTTTCCTAAATGGTTTTCCACTCTCCCTCCACGCAAATGCGGGTTCACTTCCTCTAAATTCAACCTTCCCAATTCCTAAACCATTAGCGTAATTAGTACTTAAAGCGTATAACCCAAACGGGTAGTAAGACATGGTGCTAAATAATAATAATAATAATAATAATAATAATAATAACAATAATAATAATAATACGAGAAAGTATATATTGTAGCTTTTATAGCCATCTGGGATCAAACCAAGGAGTCCTTGACTGATTATCGGCCATTATAATAATTACTAATTAAGGGAACCAAGTTCACATTAATTGTAAATCTAACTGTTTTTAGTTTAAAATGTAATAATTGAAACAAATCAAAGAATTCAAAAATGTATGAATCTCATATTGCACCATAGTTACGTAACATGCGTCACACATTATAATATCTGAACAGGACTGTACTGGGTCTCACCCACGTTCAACCTCCACGACGTTTGGAACGATCCACTCCTGCTCACTTCTAGGAGAAGAAGGAAAAAACACTATATTGGCAAATGTATTTTTGATTCGACTGTGTAGGCCGGGTACAGTTCGAAAAGAGCGGACAACCTTTTATTTTTTTAAACATATTTATCCAAGGATTCAAAGAGTCCAAGTCTCTTACCGTTATATAACCATCCCGAATTGAAACTATTCATTATGTAGAACACCAATAAGAAGGGAATGCGAGAAGAAAATGCCAAGGTGGACCACAAGCCTACGTTGAGTTTTGCTTGCATGTAGGCCAGAGATCTCTGCGACAACTGAATTCTTAAAGATCGGAAGTAAAAAAACGCGAGTTAAAACCATATTTTTTCAATTTATGTAACAAAACAAACAAACAAATGTTTTGCTAAAATAAATAAAACCTTGCTTCGATGGATAAGTTTAGTTTCATTTTCTACACATGGTAATATCAGCAGTTATTGAATATTGGTTTTGAGCATCGAGTAATTTGACTAGAAACTTTTTAAATCATAGAAAAATGTCTGATACTAGCTCCACGATTTTTTTTACATCCATTTCTGTGTCCAGCCAATGGCCTGGCTCAGTTTTTTTTATTCCAGACATATATTTTCGACTAACGACTGGCCAGGCCTTTCAAAGCTTTAAATGCCTGATAATATAACTTAAGACTAGGAGAGGCACAACATCTAGTCCCCGGCCATTAATTTATCAATGGGAGGAGTAAACTCACATTTCACTAAGGATAGAGTTTCGGACATGCCTGTAATTGAACCCAGAACCCTTAGCTCAGTAAGCAGACACGCTACCATCTGAATTAAGGTGTTGGATTCCCCAACTCCACGATGCTTATGGCAAATATTCAAGAAATGTTGAAATTACTCCAGAGCACACTCAAACCATAATGATTGAACGGCCACAGTCTGTTTGTGAGGCTAGTGTCAACCCTTTTGGATTGAGATTGTCATGTGATCATCACAGAGATCCCTTCATCTGTTAATCCCAGTTCTCTAGACTACAGATGCTAATTTTTCAATACAAATAGCTCCTCATTTGTCTACACGAGGCTAGGCTGACCCTGTTCCAGATCAACTACTTCACAGGAAATCTAGAAGCGCCGGGTATTGAACCTGGGACCTCTAGATCTGTAGCCAGGGACTAGCCACTAGACCTTTGTAGATGACGTAGGGTAGGAGTAGGTAACCATTTTGGACCCCAATTGACTAATAAACATATCAAAAGTGCCTCGATGACCCACCACTTACTTCTTCACACTTTTCCTTCTTGGATTCAATCTGTGCTTAAATACTTTTATCCCCATCATTGTCTTATAACTTAACCGGCTATGACTGTTTAAGGTAATTTTGATAACACTAAAACAATGTTTGAAACTATTTTATATATATATATATACATATATATGTATATATGTATGTATATGTCTGTGTGTGAGAGTTTAGAAGATATATATATGTATGTATATGTGTGTGTGAGTTTAGAAGATATATATATATATACATATGTATGTGTGTGTGCGTGTGTGTGTGTGTGTGTGTGTGAGTTTAGAAGATTCAAAGATCATATTTTAATCACGATGTAATTCTCTTACACGGTCGACTACGAGATCGACCAGTCTATTGCGATTAACTAGTTGTAGACCCCTGAAGTAGAGGCTTGTCGCTCGAATCTTGGCTGATTGTATTATGATAAGAGTTTTCTAAATATATTTCCAATCTGCCTTACCATGAAGGCACTTCTTCCTCTAAAACCCTCCATTCCTAATCTCTACCCTTATTAGTGTAAATATGTGGATAACACGGATGGGTGGTAAAACGTAAAGCACAGGGAGTAGAAAGTGTATCATGGTGGGGGTGGGAAGTTGGATTTGATTTTATCACTTCGTGTTAGAAAATTAAAAAAAGTGTGGAAAATGTGCAAAATTTACCTAAAATCAAAAAATCTAGCTCTGGTACAATCCGTTTTTTTTATAGGTCTTACCACTTAGCCACTTGAGGCCTTCAAAGAAAGGTCCACACTGACTTTAAGGTTGCTCCACAATTTTGAATTTTTTTCGGGGGTTAAAAATTATATTTTTTAACTTTTTGGAATTTTCCCGTCGGTTACAGGCTAGAAGCTATTAGTTTGCCAAATTTCAAGTTTCTAGCTCATCTGGAAGTGGATAAACATTAATGTCAGTGAGTGATTCAGCCATGTGGATTTATAGTATAGTGACCACGCTAATGGGTTAAGGATCAGTAAGATTGAATTAAGAGGAAGTGCATCCGTGATTGCGTGGAGGGAGGGTGGAAAATGCATTTAGGGAAAAAAACTCAGTACATGAGACCGGGATTCGAACCCCGATCTCCTCATCATCAACAGTCTAATCTAATGCGAGAATGACGCCTTAGACCATGTGGATACCGAAGTAGGTGGGGGTGGAATAACTCGTCCTTATGACCAAGGGGTCAACTACAATCTCAAGAACCCTGGTTTGGACAACAACTTGTAAATCAGTTTTATGCCAATTGGAGATTTTGTTTTTCCTTCTTAGGATTTATAGATGGGTCCCACCCGCAATGGTGACCGAGTGGTCAAAAGGACCTACAATATAATTTAACCTTGAATGGGAAGGTCATTAACTTAAATCTCTTCTGGATTCACCGGTGATGAATTTTCCCCATGTGAACTACCAAACTCATTCTGTTGTAATGGAGGTGCATTTACTCTAATCTACCCTCTCAATACCTAAAAAATTTCTCATTATTTAAGAAGTTATTTGATTTTTTAAATATTGTTTTCACCAAAATGTAGACGAAAGTTCTAACCAGCTAAAAAGTTTAGATGTTAAGTTTACATTTTTTTTCAAAGTACAATAGCTTGCATAAAACCCAATAATATAAAACAATCCCACATCATCTTAAAATGTTATGTGATGACCCTATCAAAACATGACTTTATTTGATAGAAGAAGGCTAGATATATGTTTCTTACTTTTTGCTTTAATCTCAGAAGTACACATTTTCGAGTAAATCTTTTTTTTTTAAACCTTTAAATTCAAAATTTAAACTTTTTACCTGATCAGAAGCTTTCTGATAATTTTCTCCAACATTTGGTTAAAAACGATATTTAAAAATATCAAACAAATTCTTATTAATGTACGATTTCTAAACATCTGCAACGAGTCTCAATGCTAAAATATGTTGTAACAGCCTTAACGAACAAATACAAATATAACTAAAAAAACTGATAATCACTGCTTCCTCTTTAGTAAATTGTTCAAAATAAAAAAAATATGATTATAATTATTTATCACTCTTTTTAAAAGTTATAGTCTATGCATACAAATAATGGTATCAGTTAAAAGGTCATACGTGACTAGTAGTCATTAAATTAGACGTAAATATTATCATTAATACCGTAGTAAAACAAAATAATGTCCATTTATTTTGTCATTTCTTGTGATTTATGGTCTTAAAAGACAAAACAAATGCCTGTGAAGCACACCTCAACTCCTCATTCTTCCATGCTGTGAATATCTATAAAAAAAATTGAATTACAGTCAATCATCTTGACAGTTTCGACTATGGGGCAGTGAGTGGGCAGGGCATCCATTGGAGGTGAATTGACAGCGTATAAACTGCACACACGTCACTAGCCTTAGCATCGGACTATTTAGCATGGTGACTCATTGTTATGTAACATCTCAGACGAGAACGTGGGATCGGCATGTGAGACACTGTTATTCAGATGATGTCCAAAACTACCTCTGGGATATTTTAGGTTCGAATCTGAAGGGAGTAAAAGATTAAATCGATTTGCGGTGTGGGGTAAGACTGACTTTTAGAGTTTACCCTCAAGATGAGGATGTAGAGAATGTGAAAAAAGTGCGGTGTTTTTTTTTCAGGTTTTATATCAAAAGTTTTTTGGTCAAAACAAACTAATATTTCTCCAGTAGAAACAAACTAATATTTCTCCAGTAGAAACATAGAGATTAATTTTCTCTACATGGTAACCTCAACAATAATTTTTAAATATACGTCAAAGGTGTCCTGGAATTTAATGATAATTTTTTCTCCTCATTTAAAAAGTTTGTCATCTAATGCCGCTATGATCATGGCAGATATTCAACAACTGTTGATATCACTTGGTGAATAAAATTAAACTCTATCTTTCTAATGGAGCAATATTTTATTTATTTTAACCAAAAAAGTGTTGCTATAAAAACTGCAAAAAAACGGGGCATTCCCCAGAGCTTTGAGACGTTAAAACACGTTCAAAAATACAGCAATATTTTATAAAATTAACATTAATTGTTATTGATCATGTAAAATAATCCCCTGATAGCAATTTTAATAAAATATTAGAACTACATACTTTGTAAATAGAAAACAAAATTAAAAATATCACTTATCAGCAAACATTTATAAAATGATTTTTTTACAAAAACAAATATAATAAATTATTTATGATGTAAAAAAACAACAGATACCCACTTTGAATGCAAACTTTAGATCCATTTTCTTAGATATTCAAATTATTATTTAAAAAAAGGTCATCACTAAACTACCTCTAAACAAACCCCCCAAAACAAGTACACAGTGTTATTTTTCGTGTCAAACACTCCTCAGATACATATTTTAAACAAAATCGCTAACGCAAAATAAAAAAGTCCCATGCTATTGCCCTATAACATCTAGTTAGGCCTAAAAGTTCGAACAAAACTAATCAAACTGTTACGAATCTGTGGCCAGGGACAGTTAGAATTGTAAAATCTTGAGGCCGAAAATTTTCACGATTACAATACTTTCTCTTGATATGAGAACGTAAAAAAAAATGTGTTTTTTATTTCAATATGTTGTTCATGTCAAACTGGAGGTGTAAGTTATCAAAATGTATAAGTATTATTTTAAATTTTATAATTTAAAACAAATTCATAAAAAGATTAAATCAATTATCTTTAATAACGTTTGACTCGTATTGTCTCAGTTTAAAGACCAAATTAAATGGTTAGAAATATAGATCCATCCTTACTCAAACCACTAAAGTTACAATAGACAATTTTAGGATAATTTAAGATTGGTTTAGTGAATGAGAAGCTTCGACATTCTCAAAACGATTAAGAGCTTGTCTCACACCGATCAACTTAAGATGGTATCACTATACTCACCTAAAACTATTATCCCTCATTCTTTTAAAACTCAAAGACAAATACCACTACTCTTGGAATATAATGACAAAATTAAATGCGTCATGAATCAAATTGTATTTGTTTATTAGATTACTTTTTAATTTACTTTATTTTATAAAAATTTCATATAAAAAGTAACCTTTTGATGTAACACCCAACACGAAGAAACCTGTAGTTTCAGTGATATCAACACAAGGTTTTTATGTGTATTTTATATGCCCTGCCACTTTTACACGTCTGGACTATCCAAGTTATTAAACTAATAAAATAGGAGTAAAGAAGGTTCAATTTATAGGAAATATATCCATATTTACGTGGAAAAATATTGGGAGATAATTTAGAGGGTGACAATCACCAGTTACGGCCAGGAAAACCAGCATAGACGATAATGACGCCTTAGTCCACGTGGCCACCGGTCGCACACGCTATAAGGAATTATGTTGAATCATAAAAGTCCAAAGTTCATGATTAACAAAATTAGTGCGATTTTTTTTAAAAATCAAATCGCCATGGCAACAACCTTGAAGCCATCGTTTATTACTCAGACCTAAGCCCACCGGAGTTAAGAAACCGGTGGGGCTCCACCCTTGCCCATATCGGCCTCCTACTACTAGACAATCACGGAGATACTCTCACTTCTTGTCGGGCCACGACTGGAGAAAACAGGACCTCTACCCACGGACCCGTCAGGGGTGCCAGCCCAGGAACTCAGTCACGCTACTCCAAGGGGACATCCACCCGGCTACTAAATTGTGTCTTCTTCTTTTATTCCACCCCGCATCTTACTAACCACACGGGCTATATGCTTTTTAAATACGTCAATGGTATAAAAATGAGAAAGGTAGAGTTCTAGAAGAAATCCACAAGCATTTGCGTGAAAGAAGAGTGGGAAATTATCGTACTTACTAACTCTATGGTATCAGGAACTTTAAAGTTCATTGCCGCACTTACAGGAGTACGCTCCCTATAACTTTATTATATCCAGTCACCTCATTACACCCTATCCCTATATTGAGCTAGTTCTATCCAATACACCTAATTACAGTACGCCTTATCTCTTTCAGGTTCATTCTAATGCTAGCCTCTCAGTTGTGTCTAAATCTTCCCAATGGTCTCTTCCCATTGAGTTTGCCAGTCAATGCCATGAACATGAATCTAGATTCTTACATTAGTGCAGCATGTCCCGCCCGCCATAACCTGCGAGATTTGACTACTCTGACAGTATATAGTGATGAGTAAAAGGTATTTAACTTGTCATTATGTCACCACCTCCACTCTCCACTACCTTCATAACTTTTTGGAAGACATATTTGGATTAGTCTTTATGGTTTTTCATCATTCAAACCCTGACCTTCACGTCACCAGAAAACTAGACAATATACGCCTAACATTTAGCCCGTGTACCAACTGATACGTGTTTTGGACACTAAGCTCAGGGCCCTGGTTCCAACCCAGTAGGAGCCTCAAAGAACTTTCTATTTGCTTGTGGGTTTGTCCCGCTTTTAAGAAAGTGGCGTTCTTTTTGTTCGTGTTTTAATAATCGCGCAGGACTTATGATAACGAATACAATAAAAGAGTTACTAACACTTTAAGATGTCATTAAAAAATTATGGCCTAATAGCTTACTTTGAAAAACGGTCACTCGTATTACTATTGTCAAAATTGACACCAACCACTTCAGTGGCCGTATGTTCTAACACGCTACTCTTGTAGTAGACTAGACTGTCAATGACGGGGAGATAAAGGTTCGAATCTCGGTTTGGTATATTGAGGGTGACTTTACCGAATGTTTTTCCACTCTCCCTCCACGCAAATTTGAGTAAAAATACTGACAGCTAAAAAAAGCTCGATATATGTTCAATTACAGCCATTCTGAGCTGTTTTGTAAATTACAAATTAATATTTATGTGAAAAAAATCTGAAGAAATTGAATTGCATGTTGTGATAGTAACTTGATTTGTCAGAATAACATGAAATATTACAAACAATTATGCAATGAAACATTTCTCAAGTAATTTTACTGCATAAAATAATTTAAATAACCACAATATAATTATTTTCAAGCATAAAACAACTAAAAGAAAATATTCAAACTTTGATTCGGCTACGAGGATATTTCATGTATTAGATTAGAGTTCGTTTCGAATTGAAAAAGTGGACTTAGCACACCCCTACTTCCTATAAATATAGCCTTCTTAATCCCTAATAACCATTAGCGTAAATAGTACATAAGCGTATAACCCACACGGGTGGTAAGACGCGGTGCTAAAAAAATGGCATTTGGTACAGTTGCACGACTCATCCTTTGGCGTGGTTTTTTCAGCACCATGTCTTACTACCCCTTCAAGCTATACCCATATTAACTAATTACGCTAGTGTCTTAGGAACGAAGACAGCTGAATTTAGAGGAAGTGTGCCCACATTTTCGGGTTGGTAAAGTGAGAAACCATCCTCAATACACCCTATCAGGATTCGAACATTGATATCCCCTTCATCGGCAGTCCAGTTCATGGTGAGAGTGACGCTCCCCCTTCAAGTGGGTCTTTGGCATATTGAAAATAGCTCAACGCTTGGCTAACCAAGGCACTTCAATGCACGATTAGGTTTCCAGCCAGACATTGCCACAAAGTGCGGTTGATAGAGGTATGTGAAAGTCACCTTTTAAATGCGAAGCGAAGCTTGAAAAATATGAAACAACGCCGAAGAGGAAGTCGAAGATAAGATTTTGTTGACGTCCAATAGCATTATTTTTAATGTTTTAAATATTCTTTATGTGAATCTATTTGAAAAGAAAACTTTATAGTCTAGGTGGTGCCCAATCAAAAATCAAATAATACTGCACTTTCGAGTCACGGGTTGACACTTTGCACGGTTATTGCTGACACCTAAAGGAAATAATCTGAGAGTGGATCTACCAAAATGTTTCCTTAGGATTCAAAATGGTGGCCTTTTTTCAAATGGCTGACGATATGCAATTATGATATGTCTTGATTAATATTTTATGTTGAATTCAAAATTATAGGCTAGGAACCTTAATTTTAAATCTAAAAGCCCCTAATTTAAATAAATGGGTGCCAAAACCATGAGTAGTTGATATTTTTGCTTGTTATTTGATTATCAATTTGTCAAATGTGGAAAAAGGGGGGTCGCAAATGCAGAAAGCAAAATTTTCTATAAACTAGTTGGAGCTTTAATATAATATTTGACATGTTCAAAAGAAATAAGTAATTTTTAATTATTTTTTATTTTTAAGTGAAAAACAGGATAATGATACCCCGGTACATTTTGATTGTCATACGCAAAATTGACCAAATGTTATAATATTTACTAAATAAATCATTTGTTGTGATTTATGATTACTTCAATAAAATTATAGTAGTAGGTGCTACACATGACATGTCCTGTAGAACAGAATGGTACTATAAACAAACTGTATCATTATTAAACATATTAGTAGGCGATACGATAATATACAATTTCATATTGGGAATTGTGTAATATTGATCAATGTCAATAATACATTTATTTGAAGTTTTATATTGTACTCTGCAGTTAGAGAACATGGGATACCTTCAGCCGCACACGTACAATATATCTTTTCTTACAGCCTTGCTTATATTGACACTTAAGAAGTTATTTACGGGCTTGCCAAATCGTTGGTTGACTGGTCTAATTGAGAGTCCAAACTCCGTTTTCTTGGGTCCATCCCCACCTAATCTGCTGTAGGTGGTATATCTGTGATGACTTTATCTACTTGGCCCCATATGCTACCACCTTGCTGGACAGCGCGGAATGCATACAATGCTAGTGCATCTTATGTTGGTGGAAAATTGCACAATGACTTTGCCTTTGTAGCGAAAATATATTTTCTTGCAGTCTCAGAATTCACGCTCACACTATTATAGAAGGACAACAAACTTATCCAGCAGTCGTATTACTTCGGGTTGCAATGCTACTAGAGGCATTGAAATGACAGTGAAGGCATAGGCTACTTCCATTTCTTCCAGGCAGTCCATTTACCTCTTGAACTGAAAGCAGACACAGTGTCACAGCCCGCAAAGGGATGGAAACCACGTAGATCAACAGCCTTTTCTTCTCCTAACGTTTCGGCTATTTTATATATAGGTAGATACTAGATAACTTCTTTCTCTGTCACTGACAAACAGCACCCACTGCTCACTGTTGCGATTTGGTATAGTTGGGTATTTTCTTGGAATAATAGTGGTTCTCACAATTCCATAGCTTCCGGGAAGCTCAGGTATTTCCGTAAACATAGATTGGGGTAATCTACTAGAACAATACATGATCTTCTTTCACTCTAACTACCTAGGGCTACAATATGAAAAATTGACATGCTCATACCATGAAATGAGCCTTTTATTATTATTATTATTATTATTATTATTATTATTATTATTAGCACCACGTCTTACTACCCATTCGGGTTATACGCACTTACGCTAATATGTAATGGTGGGGTGATTGTGAGATGAAATGGAGGACCTACAGTTTAACGTGGAATCCGAACCACGGTGGAGGCCTGGCATATTAGCCTTTTAAGATGTGGTCTACATTGTTGTGAGCAGTAAGAGTAAAATTACCTTTCCTCAAGTTTTCTGGACAGGCGGTATCATCTTGTTTGGCTTGTTTCATGGCACATTGGCAAAAAGCAGAGATCCCTTCCATAACCCTATTTTATGACACGGAAAGACCTAAACTGTTCGATTTATCAATATTTGGCTTGTCTCTTGACCTTCCTTAAAGCAGTATGCATCAATATAATGGCAATGATGGCTCGTGTTTGTTTGTTTTGTTCACCTTTGAGTACACATTCGTGGTGGTTGAACAAAATCAACTGGCTAGTGGTCAATTATGGTTATGTGGCTTTACACTTTTCTTCAATGGGTGACCATTTGGGTTATGGCCAGAAGCATTGGTGGGACTGAATTTTCTTGGAAATTTTCTTCAAAAGAACCCAAAATATGACTGTCGATGAAGAAGTGTCTTTTCTCAGGTTTCTTAGAATCTTCGTCGACAATCACATGCTCTGCATAATTTGTTGTATATTTCACAAGATGGTATTATTTGCCATTTTTATTGAGATCAGCTGTGGGAAATGAGCTTCAAATCTTTCTCTCAACCGAGATGTGTGCGCATGGATACAATCCTCGCCCTGTAGGCCTAGTAGCTGATTAAGTCTCTCATCGTAGACTGAGGTCCTGTCACACATTTTAAAAACAATATCGGTGTATTCAGTGTCTAATTTATCTTGTTTGTATGAGGAAAGTGGTGCAAGTTCAATTCCCTCACACATTACTCTACTGTTATCAATCCCGTTTCATGATTGTGTTGCATTGGATTGTTTATTAAGGCAACATTTGTGATATTTCATTTTTTGTGAAATACAATCTCCAGGTCCTATTGCCGCCAGTGTTTCGGGTGTGGCAGTGGCTCTAATTTTATCTTCCACACCTACAAATATAATAAGTCTTCACAAGTGTTGAGAGGTGGAACAGCGGATCTCACTAAGTATCGTGTTTCTTCTGCAATTCCAGAACAGATGGGCTCTGAATTTGATAGTGATTCAGTAACTTTTTTTCGTAGATTTTTCTCGATCCCTTTGAATCTCAGTAGAATTATTGTACTCGAGGGGGCATGATTTATGCCACTTTGTTTCACGATATTTAAAGGTCATTTTAATTACTGGTCACTCATGTAGGTGGTTGATATTTACAGTTTGTGATAGCTCACCTAAGGGATGCAATTGTGCGATATTGTTGGCAATCGTTTCATACTCTTTAATTTACACATTGACATTTTTACTACAAGCTGGATGCACGAGAGCTTCTTTATTACTAAATAACATAAAGAACACTTTGTCCAATTTGTTTGTTTTGGCTGCATTGGGTTAAGAGGCTGCGGGAATGTCACTTTAATACGCTTTGTTAATTTCTTCATAATATTTACATTTACACAAAACAATGTACAGTACATCACAACATTATAACAAAGCAGTGGCAGAATGTTCACATTTAACTATGGATTATCACAAATCTGCCTCCAACAATATGGAGGGGAGTGAAAGAAATAAAATTATAAAATAAATAATAATACAGTTTTAAACATCTATTGTTTCCCCGTTTGATAAATTGGTAACCAGATTACAAGCAAATGTGTCAACCATTCATGGTTTTGACAACCATCTATTTTAAATTAGGTGCTTTTAAGGTTAAAATTAAGATTCCTAACCTTTAATTTCAAATTAAGAATAAAAATTAATCATTGATAAATGTCATAATTACAGCATTAAAATGCCCTTATCTACTAGAAATAGCAATATTCTTAAATATAGTCAGTCGCATTAAAAAAAGGCCACCATTGGCAACCCTAATGGAATTTTTTTTTGCTCCACTTTATATTAGTTCCTTTAGATGTCAACAATAACTGTGCAAAGTGCCAACCAGTGACTCAAAAGTGTAGTATGGTTTTTCATACCGCCTAGACTACTAGAGAAATAACTAATCAAACCATATTATTTTATGGTGACATAAATGAATGTTTTCTCACGTAATAAATGTCATTTAATACTTATTCGATGTCAAAATATTATTTATTAGCTGTTCTAAAAATGATAAAATGTTGATCTCCCCATCATCTGCAGTCAAGTCTAGAGTGAGGCCTTAGACCATGCAGCCACCGAAGTCATCTGGATACAGTTTAAACTAACTCTGTTTACCCCGGCCACTCCCTACGGCACGCTACTGAAGGGCATTTGGAAAATACGTTGAGACCGTCGGCACACAAATGTCACACCAGCGACAAAATGATATTTTAAAAATTAATTCTGATTCGATTCTTAAATCTCGTGTCTACAATCTTCTTTTCCCTCATCAAGTCCAATTAAATACAGTATTAGTTATAGCAGAAGTAGTAGTTCGTGCGGTACAGATGGTGCCTTCGTGATCGTTCAGTAAGTGCAGACCAATTAGGGCTTAATAATTACTGTAGGATGTCTCTGCAGAGTAATAGAACTCGTGCTATCTGGACTCGTTTCATTTACCGAAATAATATGGCCCCAGCGGGTTCAGGACTTAAAATTTCATCGGAATCAATAGAATCGGCGTTCACTTTCAAGAAGTGTAGTTCCAGTCGCTAACGATACCAGAAACAGCGGTTTGAACATATATATTATGTCTTAGCCTCACGAAGTTATTATATTATATTTTTTTATAAAACAATATTGTTGCTCACGCAGTCTAGGACATCAGGTTTGAAATATGCTAGTTTATCACTGACGAGAAAGTTATGGTTTGAACACTGGCTGGGTTAATTTGTGATATATAATTGTGTTTTAGCATCCTATCTCCAATTTATATCTAGTGCCCTTCCTCTCAAAAACCTTTATCCCATAGTCGAGCGTTTTTCAAAATGGACTCCGCCATGGTTCTCTAGGTTCTCTAAGACTATTTGTATCGATTTTAGAGTATACTTTATTTGTTTTTCACACTATAAAATAGAATCGGTGATTAGGATGGCCAATTTTTCTAAAATTGAATGAAATACATTTGACAATGGTGCGACCAGAACATGTGATTTTTCCGTTTGTTTTATATTTTTATACTTGTAAAATTTAAACGTTTTTTTATTGAATGTTCATAATATTAGTGTAAAACATTTTAAGGGGGCTCCAGTATGAATTTTTTCTGGTTCAAGGGCTTTTTTGTTATAAAAGTTTGGGAAACTCTACAATATCAGTGTTTTACAAACTTTTACTGGTCAAGTGCCCCTTTAGCGGCCATGGCCAAATTAGTGCACCTCTCTCAGATATTCATAAAAAATTACTCAAATAACTGCTATATTGTAAAATATAAACGATCGCACAACATTTTAAAAAGGTTTCAAACCGTGACCGATGGAGAAAAAAGGCTATTAAAAGCTCATGACATCAAGTCAATATTGTTTTCTTCTTTATTATTCTTATATATTAATAAAATAAAGAGTTTGTCTTTCATGAGCATTAAGCGATATCTGCCACATGCATCGGGCTGAAATTTAAAAAAATTAGTAACCTATGTACACGAACATGTGCACCTAGAATCAAGAATTTTAAAATTCTTACTATTTTTTTTTACTTATTAAAAACCACGTTGGGTCTCATGAAACGCAGGAGTTAAGGGCACCAACTTCAAATTTACTTTCCACGTACCAAGCTGAAAATATTTCTCCCAAGTAAAACGGGATATTTCATCCAGTGATTAATAAAACCAGATGCTACGTCGAGTACCCTCTAAAATTCCTTACGTTGGTCCCGGGTTAGATTTCGTGTCTAGGTGTTTGTTTTTAAATTGCGAATATAATACTACCTGTGTTGAATGTAATATTAGTAAAGAAAATAGTCACCAAATACTCAAAACTCAAATTGTCCATCATACATGCACAGCTAGGTGAATAATTGTAGTTAAAGTCACAAAAGAATAAAGTATTTTCACAGCATTGATCTATTTTCAATTGTTCATGTATTTAAACTAAAAAAAAAGGTGGGTCTTACAAATCGATTTGTCTGATTATATGTATGTCTGTTTCACACGGGATCACAGCAGACAGGGTTTGCTAAACTTCGTTCAAACTTGTATTAAATGATGTAAGGTTATATGTTGATTTTTATTCTACCCTTAAAATTAAGGATATTTTACTTTTAAAAAATTGAAATATTTCGCAAATAGTTTAAGCGATTTTGATCAAAATGGGTATCTTGATAAATTTTAAATGATAAATAAGAAAAAAAAGTTTGTTTATATTAAAAATAACCATTTTAAGTATGTTTACTCATTATAGATTTTTTGAAAATTTGAATTTAAAAAAAAATGCTCTAGCAATTTTGTTTAAATTTATATCTGAAAAGCGCGGCATATTGCTATACCCACTATATGTTTTCCCTGGGTAAAATTATGTGATTATATTTTACTAATAACTTTTTATATATAAAGGCGTACCTAATTAAAAATGTACAGTGCAATAAGATAAAGTTGTAAGATTGTGTCATATAATTTATTTTTTATTGATGCATGTCTGAAAATTGGGATACGATAAAATAAAAAACTATAAGAATTTAACTAACTTAATTCCCGTCAAACATTAAATCAGATACAAATGTAAAGGTATAAATAATTAAAGATTGCCAATCCGGCCATAAATCATATCTTTAGATTACTTTTACAGTGATTTTGGTTCACCAAATTAAAAAGTGATGTTTTTTGCAATTTTTAATTATATACCACGAATATGATACCGTTTGGTTAATTATTTTGAATCCCTTCTTAGCCATTAACAACTTAAATTGGAATATTATCGTACAATTAGTAGATACAGGCTCATATCTATAAATGGAACTTTTCCTATATACCAAAACACATTTGGTATCAATTCCTTAACTAATTTTAGTTTCCAGATAGAATACCATGTATCAACATTGAAGTTGATTTATAATTTTTATAACCATTCTGCTAAGAAATGCAAATCTGCAAACGGCACACACACTCACAGGTTCTTGAAGACGCCTGAGATATACCATTTAGGCAACCCTCATACCACTGATGAAGTGTAAGGTAACATTCAGATCGCCTGCGGAACTGTTTGGTAAGAACCACGAGATAATTTTCAACATACCTATAGGTCTCACACGACTTCTTTGGTGCTGACTGACAGCTCACAGCTGACATCTGACAGCTCTGAAAAGTTACTAGACCAAATTATGTATCCCTACGCCGAACCATATGATCTGCAAAAACAGGTGTTTATCAGCTGTCACTTCTGACAGTCAAATTTTAGGTCTATACAAGAAACATATATGACTGTTTTATTTATTTTCTATATATTGTTGACCTTGATATGTAGATGGCCTAGTATTAAATATTAATTTTTTCAAGAATATATCTATTTTTTAAATAGCATTTAATCCCATATCAGTTTTTATTGTTATAAATAAATAAGTTTTATTA
Organism: Timema monikensis; assembly: GCA_902151445.1. Taxonomy (NCBI): domain Eukaryota; kingdom Metazoa; phylum Arthropoda; class Insecta; order Phasmatodea; family Timematidae; genus Timema; species Timema monikensis. Next base: position 50,740 of record CABFVZ010001461.1, read on the forward strand.
AAAAAAATCCAATTTTCTTATAGAAAATTATAAAAAAAATCCATTTTTTTTGTTAATATTAGTATTATTAACAACATTATAAATGTGAAAAATCTGAATATCTATTACCACACATAGAAAAAAAAGTCAAACATTTTTAAAAGTATTACAACATGTTGGTGACCTGGTGGTCTAGGGGTAAGGTAAGGTGTCAGACTTCTGTACTGGGGTCCGGGGTTCATTCCTCGGTTGCGGCACAAATTTATTTGATTGCCAAACCCTTTCTTAACCTCTGACAAGATGTGTATTAATCAAAACTTATGAATTGGTGGAATGCCAGGCCTCCACCGTGGTTCGGATCCCATGTTAAACTGTAGGTCCTCCATTTCATTTCACAATCACCCTACCATTACACATTAGCATAAGTGCGTAGAGCCCGAAAGGGTAATAAGACGCTGTGCTAATAATAATAA
>CABFVZ010001461.1:54470-69298 GCA_902151445.1 Timema monikensis
GAATATAATACCATTAAATGTAAAATTTCACGTTCTATTTAACCTGTTATTACCACATGAGTTAAAAGAAAAACTAAAATGAAATTACTAGACTTTCTTTTCTTAAATTTGACTATGGAAAGTAAAACTATACTGTAATCTTTGGGGAAGTATTGTTAATAGTGATTGATAATATTTTTAGTAATAATAATAGTAGTAATTAGTAAATAATTATTATTTCCAAATATGGTGACAAAAGTTAATTTTAGACAATGTTGGCGTTACTGATACCATCTGCTAGCTTCTGCTAGCTGTCGTCGAAAACCATAGATATGGTAAGTCGACCGTAGTTCAATACAGGACCTTTGAAAGAATAACTAATATGTTTTAAAAGTTAGTTTTCAGATCAGTCATGTTTCACAAATGATATAAGGTAAGCGTGCAGGGAAGGCGAGTGTGAAGTTTTTATGTAAAAAAACTCACAATATTTGCCAAAATAAATAAAATATTAATTCTGTAGATGTCTACACATAGTAATACAAACACTTCTTGTATATATTTCTCATTTTGTACCTTGACATCGTGTGAAGTAGAAATCGGAGTTTTGAATTATTGAAAAAATTAGTTCTGTATGAAAATATAACCCATTTTACTACTGAGAATATAGAAAAGTCCCGTTTTGGTGGTCGAATGGGCTAAGGCATCAATCTCGTAGTAGACTGGACTGCCGTTGAAGGACAGATCGGGGTTTCAAATCTTGGTCTAGTGTACTCAAGGTATTTTCTACTAAATGTTTTTTTTTACTCTACTTCCACGCAAATGTAGATACACTACCTTTTAAATTTCACCTTTCTATCCCCTTACATATGAATGCTTAATAAAACAGCAATGTGACTTGGTTGTAGATAATCTAATAGTAGGTAGTAAAATCAATTTTGCATTACCTATTGTGTGCTTTTTTTTGTTACTTGATTACCTCTTTTGGAACCTAAATCCCATATTGTTATGCCTATTTGCTTGCCTATTTTAAACATTTTTGGTGCCTGAGAATCCATTCTTTAGTAATTACTCTCTAGTATAGATTAGGCTATAAATTAATAACTATTATCTTATTCATGTAAACAGAACAATGGATTTTAAATTTGTTGAATGCAACTCTTATTATATACTGTAGTATGTAAAATGCAAAAGTCACCGTTTGAAAAAGTTAATGATAGAAGTTGGTTTCCCAGCTCTGCTTCTTTTCCTTGTGACGAGGTCACGCCAACGTATTCGTAACATTACATCGATAGTATCATTGTATGAATATGTCGGATAAAACGGAATGCCAGATGATCGGGACTACTGTAAAAAAATATACAAATTTTGAACAAAATGCATAATCAATCAATGAAAATACCATCAGAATCGGCAAGACATTATGTCTAAACATTAATTTTCTAAACCTATTTCGGTGGCCGCGTGGTCTAACGCGCTACTCTCATGCTATACTAGACTGCCAAAGACGGAGAGATCAGGGTCAATCCTGGTCGGGTGCATAGAGGGTGATTTTCCCTAGATGGTATCCACTTTCCTTCCACGCAAACGCGGGTGCGCTTCCTTTCAATTAAACCTTTCTAATCCCTAAACCATTAGTGTAATTAGTACATAGGCATTCAACCCAAACGGGTAGTAAGATGCGGAGCTAAATAAACTTGCTATAAATCATCATATAAAATATAATATTGATACAGTTCTACCAAAAAATCACAAAGTAATTGGTTCGAAGGGGATTGCTTGGTTTCATTATATTTATTTGTGACTTTAAATATTTGAAAAATATATCAGCATTTCTGATGAATAAAACTATATTAATCACATAAAATAGTTCAAAATTTATAATCAAACTAAAAGGTGACCTGGTAGTCTAGGGGTAAGCTGTCGGGCTTCAGTGCTGGTATCCGGGGTTCAATCCTCGGTCCCGGCATAGATTTATCTGATTACCAAACCCTTCATTCACCTCTGACAAGGCGTGTATTAATCACAACTTGTGAATGTGTGGAATGCCAAGCCCCCACCATGGTTCGGATTCCACGTTAAATGGTAGGTCCTCCATTTCATCTCACAATCACCCTACCATTACACATTAGCGTAAGTGCATATAGCCCGAACGGATAGTAAGACGCGGTGCTAATAATAATAATAATATTCGGCACTAAACCTTTAATGCTAAGATTTAATTCCTTAAAGATTTTGAAATAATTTTGTTAAAAAGATTTTACTTTCTAAGGCAAGGGTTTTTCTAGGTATACTTAGTTTTATTTATATATTGCTTGGTTCGTGACGAACATAATGCGGACAATTGCTGTATCTTATACCTATAAACGTCATTTTAAAGTATCTATTAGAGCGCGTTCCTAGCTACAAATACCTATTTAAAGGCCTCAGACCAAAAATAAACTAAGTCATTCTATTTTCAAACTCTAAAATGTTAAATGTTTATATTTTCATATGTTGATGTTCCTTTCCAAGTATTAGCTACGGCTATGAATGTACTTTTATAGTGTTGAATTTAGGCATATATTAGGCCTACACTAGACAAATGATATAACATTATGACAAAGTAAAATCCAACTTTAAAAATATAAAAATGTTACTTGTTTTGTTTTTGTATGGCCTCAGTTCCCTACCAACCTGTTAGAAATAAAAAAAAACATTTCAGAAGTATTTTGTTAGTTGTGAAAGTTTTGTTGTTACCTGAGATTTTTTTATTTAAAAAAAATTGGGTCCGTTTCAAAAAAAGCTATGTCGTAAAACTGAATTAGTAGCTGTAGAGGAAATGACTTCTGTTGTGGCTAAGATGGTGTTAAAGATATTGTAAAACGATTCGAAAAACCTTCCTTGCCTCGTAAAACCTTTATGTGTGTTTGAGGATTATGGGGGGTGGACTTAACAATATACCTGTTATTTGTGCAAACACATAAATCTTTTTTTTTAAGGGACTCATGTCTTCTCAGTATTTTTTACCTGTTAAATCTGAATATACGTCATTCTATTGGCAAAGCTGAGATTTAAAAAGAGATATTGATAAATAAGGAGAACAAATAAAACTAAGGGAAACTCCCTGCATCTTAAAATCAGTACAAACACACTAATAAAGTAGGATTGAAAAAGGTAGAACTTAAGGGAAGTGTACCCACATTCTCGTCGAGGGATAGTAGGGAAACCATTTGGGAAAAATCCCCTCATCAATCTACCAGGTATCAAATCCTGTTCTTCAAAACCAGTGCAATCTTGAAGGAGTTTTACAAAAATAATATTTTCTTTGGGAAAGTTATTCTCATCAATTCTCAATATTCTTGTAATTATCCTGCAATAGAGCAGATACCAACTTTTTGTAAATACAACAACTCGAGACCTAATTATGACAGTGCATTAGCTGAGAATTCAGGTAATTAAGAGATATATCTTGAAGGAAAGCCTAAATTTTGTTTATTCGTAATATCGTTTTTTACATCCACCAAACCAAGAACAAATATGAATGCTCATACTGTAAAGGCTGAATAGGTGAGTTTGATAGGTACAACTGTTTTATAACCTTTAGAAGAAAAAAATAATTTCCTGCTCTTAACTAAAAATATATATTTTTTCATATTTGGTGTGTTATGTTTATATTTTTTATTCGTTTTATAAAATAAAAAAAATACTCAGAGATTCTTCAAATTAAAAATAAGTTAGTTTATGAGTAGTGCTTAATTTTTAGTGACGTATTAAAGCCAATATTATTTAAATCTACATCCCCACTGCTATTTCAGCAGCAAAAACTTTTTCTTGCTCTTTAATAAAAATTATTCTTCTATTGTGTTTTGTTCGGAAAACTTACAAAAGCCAAGAAATTTTTAAATCGCTTTTGGTGTAACAGCCTGAATAGTTTTATAGTAAACTTAAAGGCAGAAAACATAAAGGTTTGTGTAGACCCACCTCAAACAAAATTTTGCACTTGGGCAAACTTTCATTTTTGCAACACCTCCTTTATAACAAAATTTAAACCAAACATTGTCTAATGGTTTTGAAAGAAACTCATTATAAGACAAAATTCATGGATGTCTAGGTCCGTTGTTTCTTTCTTGATTATGACTAATCGAATATGTATGCATAAAAATTGGCCATGCTTTGCTGTAGACAGAAGAATTCGATCAACAAGATGATAGTATTCAAATTTATATAAAAGTTCTAGGTGAAAAGTGACCAAATAAAATTAACCTATTCAAGTGTCTTTGTTTTAAGTTAAGCCCATTTAACAAGAGTATCTAATCAACGCAGTTTTACAAGGGTACCACATTTTTGTGCCTCAAGTTGGGTAGCAAGTGTACCATCTATACAATAATGCGCGTCTGGGCTATAACAATCGTAGCCCAGATTGGAAAGCTTAGCCAGTAGGCTACTAATGTACCGTTGCCCATGGGACTCCCGAATGTACTTATCGTACATCCTTTCCATGTCCCGATGAGATGAGGTGATGGTGATAGTACGAGGGTGTGGAACCAGTAGAAACTTTTAAACTTAACTTAGGCCCAACTAACCAAACCCTGGTGACCATTGGGGTAGTTCCTCTTTTAGGAAAAATACCCAAGGCACCAGCTAGAAATCAAACCTTGAATCTCTAGGCTCGTAGCCAGGTGCACTGACCACTACACCATGTGGTTGGTTAATCTATCAACTGAATATGGTATAATATTATTAACAGTTACACAGGTTGTACTGAAACGTTGATGGAAATAGATACCTTTACTGTACATCCATTATTGAGAGCCTCTGGCCTGAGTCATGTTTTTTTATTCAAACCATATTTTTCCCACTACCGGCTGGCTAGGTATATTATAGCTTCAAATGTCTTATAGCCTCACTTAAGACTAGGACATTCACAGAGTCCTATCCCCGGCAGTTAATTTATCAATATGAAAGTGTAAACCCTACATTTCACCAACGATAAATTTTCTGCCATGGTGGGAATCGAACCCGTGACCCTTAGTTCAGTAGACATACATTATATCAACTGAGCTAAGGTGTCGGATGTAATTTAATATCTACTATATATATATATATATATATATAGCCAATTGGTGTTTTTTTTAATAATATACATTATGATAATTATTTTAGTTTTTTAAAAAAACAGCACCGATAGAACGGCGATTTCTCGAGCATATCACTTCGGGTTCAAGGACCCACCCCCCTCGTCCATCCTTAGGAGGTCCAGGGTTCATGTATTGGTTTGCATTCCTGACTATGACCAGAAGGAGAAAAGCTTTTAATCCTCGCAGTGTGCATTGGTTCATGGTTTTACCATTAGTGGTTTTCCCTCTATTCCCAGAGAAAATGCAATGGTATGACATATATTAATATATTTTGTTCTTAGATTAGTTAGTCTAAGTCGATGAACTGATAGTATGGATGGTTAGTAAGACGCTAGGCACCAAAAAAACTGTTTATTGCCAGGAGGCCATAGCGTCAGAAAGACATGCGCTGCGAAGACAATGTTTTCCGTCACAGATTCGGAGAATTCGTAGATTCACCAAACAGGTTGAAGCGGCTTCTTCCCTTCAGTCAACATTCTAGAGAGCTGTGATTGGTCCGCCCGGAAAAATACCTTCGTGATGAATCCTCTAGCCACGATAGTAATTATGTTCGCCATTTTTATCCACAATTTTTCTTTTCCTGTCTCTAAAATAAAAGAAAAAAACCATTCAAAAACAACAGAAGGAGCTATAATCATAATCGCAGGAGTGAAAAAGGACTTGGGAGTCCTCCTCATCTATACTACCTTCTTCTTATTCGTCTCTTGGTACGCCTACTTCTTTTTTAAAAAAAGTGCTTTTTTTAATATAAAAACAGGTTTAAACGGTTCAACGAGCCTCAAGGTCTGTCAAGGACGACTGAGCTCGAGATAGGTCGAAGATAGTGAGTGACTACCTCGAGTTAGGTCTGGTTCTCAATATCGACTTTCTAGCACGGTTAACAACTTAACTATAGTAGGGGCTGTGGTAGCTCCTAGAAAATAAAAAAAACTACATTTTTGCTATAAATATTTATATAATTTTATTTTAATATCATTGTTATTTTAGAGTCATTGCTTCTATCTATCAAAAGTGACAGTTGCAGACCACATGACTTGACGTATGCGTATATCTAAATTATTATTTTTAACTTTAATTTAACTGTCAAAAAAATTGTTTTATCCAAGTATTAATTCCTTTTTAGTATTATGACCTGTTTCCTTAAAATTCAATCACTTCATAATTTTTTTTAGCAATGCGTTTTACTACCCGTTCGGATTATATGAATATGTACAAATAATTACACCAATGTGTCCTGGAGTAGGAAGGATTAATTTAAAGGACGTGAGCACGCATTTGCGGGGAAGGAGCATGGAAAAACATTTTAGGGAAAAAACACCCTCGGTATACTCGAACGAGATTCGGACCCCAATCTCTCCGTCTTCTGCAGTCTACTCTAACACGAGAGTGGCGCGCTAGACCATGTGGTCACCGAGGATTTTTAGTTTAGATATTTTAAGTCACTGATAATAAATTATACAAATGTAAAAGTAGGCCTACATTTATAACATAACTATTTGGATTATTTTAAGTGTAAGCTATCAGAGCACACTTTTTAAATTTTTTTTTATCGCCAATTTATTCTACCTGTCCAAGTTAAATACATTTTTTATAAACCAAACATATGTATGATTTGAAAACTTGTAAAAATAAATAAAACATTATTTCCGACACATAACTTTCGTGAAAGCTGGAAATAAAACTAATGAATTTAAAAAATATATTATGTCAGCTTTACTTTTATCAAAATAAGAATAAAGCGTTAGAAGTTCCTTTCTAGTGTTCAGTGTCGTTGGAGTTCACAGCCCTTCATTCTTCTTTCCTTGTCGTCATCATCATCATCATTTGCTCTTTGCTCTCGAAAGAAAGAAGAGAGATAAACTATGAGAGTCGCGTATCTGACAACATTGCGTACAGCTCTCTATGCAAGGGGATTTCGAACTTTAATTTAGTTAAAGAATTCTATTTTTAGAAATTTCTAATCCAAATTCAAGGCTAACTTTTATTCAAATTCGATTCGAGATTCAGAATGTTCTATTGAGCAATGATAAAAATACCCAGGCCATGACAATGGAGTCACAGTTTCATTTTCATGGGACAGATAAAAGTTACTAGATCTACTTTCATATGTGCATACGCCATTTCATGTAATCTGGAGCTATCACACTTGATGTATATTATCAATAGCAATTAAATATAGTCTGATTTTCATAGGAAGCCCATTATTTGAAAACTGAAATCTCGCGTTGCCGCATAGGTGAGAAAAAATTATTAGGTTTGTATTTACGTTTGTTTTAGTACATTTAATTAGCAATTCAAAGAGAAATTATACAGTAATCCATAAGGAGGTATTATTGAAAGCGTTTTAATAACTTTTTAATTAATTTTATAATTAGAAATCCAAATAAGACATATAACTAAAGTATCAAATTTTTAATGACTTTTAAGTAAGTTGCAACAGTATTCACGTATCAGAGTATAATTTAGAATTTTGCTTGTTTAGAAAGTATTACCATTTCAGATTGTAACACTATTGAATTAATCGCCCCGCATTGGGCGTCGATTGAAACACTACGGGTTAATACCCTGATATAATAATGCTGTGATGATGTTTAGGTTGTCTATAGCTCTGTGGTCGAGCGCCTATCATCACTGTACGGAAAAGATACCGTTTAACCAGCTGTCTATAGCTCCGTGGTCGAGCACTAATTAAATCGGTATAATTAATTAATGTAAGAAAGAGAACTATTGATGGCTGTTTATTCACACGCGGTTTATTCAAAACACCTCTGTTAATTACTTATACATACTCCAATTAAATACTTTATATCAATGCACACTTGTGATATTAATGTAAATTATTGTATTCTGTGTTAGACTATGACTGCGATAGCCAGTGAGTCCCTAACTGCGTTGCTTGTGTGAGCGTGGGTGTGCGGATGCCTGTGGCTCTCTCTGTCGCTGCCCTTAATTATACGCACAAACGGCTTATATATGACATACCCCTTGCCTCTTACTTCCCTTGTCAACAGTGTAAAAACTAACTAATAGAAAGAGTCCTGGTGACAGGTGTTGTGAAGGCTAGCTTCTTATTAGTATAGGGAATTGGCGTCATTGCCAAATACTGCGTAGTTGTTCCTTTAACAGGAAAAATGGTATAACAATTATATTTTAATGGTGAAATCCTTTTTTACATTATTTCTGAAATGCGTATGTTTCTTCATGGATGAATCATAAAAGGATATTCTACATATGGTACTTTAAAGAAAAATTGCCTTCATCCATGACTTTTTACATAATTTAGATTGATATGAATCAATATCATTACAAGACTCTAGATCTGCAAGTTAAAGGATGAATGGTCTCGACGTTTAAGGTGTCGGGTGGAAACTGGTAAGTGAAGTGGGTGGTAAGAGAATGGATTGGATAAACACGGTCATGATCGAGACAGACTACCTTTTGCTCAGGAAGTCGTATGGCTCAAAGGAGGTAAGAGTACTGGAAGTTGTGCAGATCAAGGCTGAGGGGTACGAGGCTGGAAGGAGGGGAGAGGAGCGATTTGTGGCCATGGATGAAGGAGAAGAGTGCGGGATAGAGGGGGAGGGGAAATATCACAGGGATATAAGGTAGTTTTCTGTAATAGAAAGCCCATGGACATAAACCGACTCAACTCTAATGCATACGTATTATGGGGCAAACACTCATGCACTGGAGCTCTTTTCTGTGTAATAGAAAGCCCTCTTTATAGCTACTGTTCCCTTTGTTATTTAGCTAAAATTTTATTTTTAAGGATTCGAATTTTGATTCAAAGTTCAAAATAAAATGTAAGATTCGGATTCAATAAATATAGGATTAGACGCATCTCTAAATAAAACCTCCAAGGATCTTTGCAGGATGAGCCTCGTCAGTGATTTTAATGAGAGCAGATTACGTCAGCAACGAATATAGGTGAGTAGATAAAAATATAATATTAGTTTGCTCAGAAATAATCTATCCCTCAATTAGTCCTTATTGTTGTTCTGCTTCTGTTTTGTTTGGTGCATGTATTTTGGACCACCTGGTGGCTGGTGGAGCCGTCATCAAAGAAAACGTCCTCAATTAGATTCTTCCCTTTATATAATCCTCTCGATTGAGTATGATGGATTATTATTATTATTATTATTATTAGCACCGCGTCTTACTACCCGTTCGGGTTATACGCACTTAGGCTAATGTGTAATGGTAGGGTGAAGAGATGAAATGGAGGACCTACAGTTTAATGTGGAATCCGAACCACGGTGGAGGCCTGGCATTCCCCACATTCACAAGATATCTTGTCAATATGATGGATGATATTTAAAAAAAACTTTTCTTAGTAGTTTGATAAATAAAAATAGCAGGCCTTCCTAAACTATGTAAGTTACCGTCAATGAAAAGTTCCGCGTTTCCTTAAAAGGTGTCACCTTCGATATCCAATAAAAAAAACAGCATAAATTGTCCCTGAGCCTTCAAATTGATGCCTATTAAATACCTGTACCTATATTCTCGAATTTACTTGGAGTGTTGTGGTGGTGAATATAAAAAAGTAAGAACACGATAGGAATGACCATCAGTAAAATAGTGCCTTAAACTAAAAGGGAAAAATGACCGATTCCTGGATAGCTCAGTTGTATAGAACTAACCGGCTAAACCAAATGTCATGAGTTTGATTCTCGTTTCCAGAATTAATGTTTTTATTATATAATTTAATTTAAGTATAGTCCTAGAACATAACTACATAAGTATAAAATGTTAATTGCCATCTATTGCAAACACATTCATTTGTTATACGTTGATATTATAATTTCGTTTATATCACTTGATATTAATTTAAATAAGTTGAAAAATGACAATACGGGAATCGGACCTAGGCCTCTTGGCTTAGTGTGCCAAAGTTCAAGATTTACCCTTTGCAAAGGGTCATTCCTCACTCAGAGCTTAAGACAGAAGCTATTATAGATGTGTGCCTTAAGCTCAGTGCTAGGTTGGTACGATATGTCAAAGGTCATTGGTTCGATGGCCGTGTCTATATGTCCATTTGTCAACTATATATAAATGAATATTTATTTGCAATGATAACATTTTACAATATTATGGATGAGATCTTCAATACATTAAAAAAAGTTTCAATAACTTTTGTTCCACCCGCTTCGGTGGCCACATGGTCTAAGGCGCTACTATCGCAGGGGATTGGACTGACGATGACGGGAAGATTGAGGTTCGAATCTTGGTCAGATGTACTAAGGGTGGTTTTCCCTAAATGTTTTGCCCCTATTTCTCTCTCTCTCCATGCAAATGTGGGTACATTTACTATACATATATCCTTCTTAATCCCTGAAACCATTAGTGTAATTTAGTACAACCAAACGGGTAGTAAGATGTGGTTCTAAAAATAAACCTTTTGTTCCCGCCGCGTTTTTGCCGAAGTTTGATGTTGCTCAGAGACAAGGTGTTTGATTGTTTCTAGGGAATCAGTCCCCTGGTTCTTCTTGGGCAGATTTTCTCCCCGCGGCGTCCTGGTGGGAAGGTGTGTTCGGGTTGTGTGGGAAGGCTCATGGGCAGAGTTCTAACCTTGGCAGGCGAATTTAAAGACTGACCCCGGTGACCCACGTGTAAGATAATCTTCCTCTGGATCTTACCTATCTCCATCGCAACATCTTACACTTGGGATGACCGGTTGTGTTGCGATCGATTGTGTGTGACTCGAGAGCGTTGCCTATCTGTGACGTCATGGTACGTAGATAGGATTTCATGTTAGTTTATTTAGGTTCTATTCGATGAGCTTTAAAGATATAGCATGGGAATAAAAACCATACTTTCTTAAATTTTAATTATAGCCCTACATTGTCAAAATACATATATATTTTTCATCTTGAAGTAGTTTTTTAACGTATCTTTAAATTGTCTAAAGCTCAGGCTATTTGGTTTATTCCTGAAAATGGCCAGTAGAAATCTTTCTGCCGGAACTAGATTTAAAAAAGTCCATGGAATAATCTAGAATCTATCTAGAATAAGAAACAAAAAAAAGGTGATTTTGAGATTCAAGTAAATTTTGTTCAGGCCCAAATAGTAGAGTTAGTGTGTATACTCGTCAGAGGAAACAGGTAAATGTTATTAACACATGTATAAGAGGCCTCGCAGTGTGAACCGTTCACTCTCTGCCTTCTCTTTCTACTTCGTACATTGAAGACAAGGGCCAGTTTCATAGTCAAATTTAGTACGCCTCAAGTGCGACGCTACACTAAGTACATGACGACACCTACCTAAACCAGAATGGAATGGGCCAGTTTCCTATGCGAGAACGGCCCATTCCATTCTGGTTTAGGTAGGTGTCGTCATGTACTTAGTGTAGCGCCGCACTTGAGGCGTACTAAATTTGACTATGAAACTGGCCCTTAGTACGCCTCAAGTGTGGGGCTATACTAAATACAAGACGGTACCCACCTAAACTCGGATGGAATGTGCCAGTTTCTCATCTGAAACTGACACATTCCATTTGTGTCTTCGTAGGTGTCGTCTTGTATTTAGTATAGCCCCACACTTGAGGCGTACTAAGTCTGACTATGAATCTGGTCTAAAGTATGACAGTAATAATAGTAATATTCCTCGTCTGGGATACATCATTTGTATCTCATTTTATGGAAAGATCAGCCAGTACTAATGTACCTTTGCCCAGGCGACGCCTGAATGTACCAATCGTACATCCTTTCCGTGGAGGCTCTTTCCATGTCCAGATGATATGTGGTGATAGTGGTAGTGAGTATGAGGGTATGAAACCAGTAGAAACTATTAAACCTAATTTAAACCTAACTAATCAAATCCTGGCGACCGTTGGGGTAGTTCCCTTTGATAAAAAAAAAATACCCAAGGTACCAGCTTGGAATCGAGCGTAGGACCTTAAATCTCGTAGTCAGGTGCACTGACCATTACAACACGGGTCTGAACAATATAATAATGTTTAGAATGCTTAAGTACATCAAGTTCAGATGCAACCCACTTCACAATCTAGCTTCAAAATCCCCAATCAAGAAACGTCGCTAAGGCACGTGTGTACAGTCAGGTCATGTCAACAAATAGTAACCACACTGTTGGTAAAAAAAAGTGTCAGTCTCACATGCTCTGCCTTTAAAATGGTGGCGTGGTCAGGGTTCAAATAACAGCTGGGTGTACAGAAGGTGTTTATTCGCCAAATGATAATAATAATATTTAGCACCGCGTCTTACTACCCGTTCGGGTTATACGCTTTAAGTACTAATTACGCTAATGGATTAGGAAATGTGAAGGTTGAATTAGAGGAAGTGAACCCGCATTTGCGTGGAGGGAGAGTGGAAAACCATTTATGAAACCCCAGTTCACCCGACCGAGATTCGAACCTCGATCTCCCCGTCCTCAGAAGTCGAGCTCAACACGACAAGCGCGTTAGCCAACTACGCCACCGAGGCGGGTTATTCGCCAAATTGTTTCCTACTCTCCCACTACAACATTTCGGGTACATTTCCTCTCATTGTAATTGCGTAGAGCCTGGATGAGTGGGTGGTAGGACGCGATGCAAAGAACAACTTATTATTTACGTCAATGAAGTGAACCTCGACCCATTTTTCCTTATTTTAAGAGCGCATTCATCAAATGGCATCACCTCTTAGAAATCTCGTCGTCACCACCGCCGCAGGGTAAGGCTGATGAGCCACCATTGAGAAAGGTCAGCAGAGGTGAGACGTATTTTTAGTTAAATGGTGAGGGGGGAAGAGGAGGATCACGGGGCAACCATTAATTCGCCGTGTTAAACCAGCGGACGCCTAAATGCTGCCGGCAGAGTTGATGCCTTGACGGGTGTTATGGTGTGTTATGCACACGGTGACAAAACGTTATACACTTTGTTTCACGACATCGAGCGCGTTCACCCGCCTCTGTGGCGTAGTTGGCTAACGCGCTTGTCGTGTTGAGCCCGACTGCTGAGGACGGGGAGATCGAGGTTAGAATCTCGGATTTAATTCAACCTTCCCAATTCCTAATCCATTAGTGTAATTAATACTTAAGCGTATAACCCGAACGGGTAGTAAGACGCGGTGCTAAAAAAAAAACTACTTGTCCAGGTTGTACTCATATGTGATCATTACTCTAACGGGGTAGGGATGAGGAAGGAAGCATTTTAGAGATAATATACTCGCATTTACATAGAAGGTGAGTGGAAAAACATTTGGGAAAACCACCCTTATTGGCCTGACTAGGACTCAAACAACAATCTCCCCATCATCAGCAGGCCAGTTTAACATGAGCGTGACGTCTTAAACCATTTGGCCACCAAAACTGTTCATAAGTTATTATATTATGTATTAAACACGACCGTTTTCACAGTGCTTTTTTTAGCACGCATCTTACTACTCTTTTCAAATTTATGTTCCACGTTTTAACTGCATTACATAAATATAGTCCAATAATCCGGCATTGACGAAGTCCCATGTGTTTCAGAGTAGAGATTCCCAAACTTTCACCAATCGTGTACCCCTTCCGGGGCCATGGTCTAATCAAAGTACCCGTTCCAGCTCTTAAAAACAATTTAAAAAATCTATGATGCATCCAATACTCTCTCTTTTATCTTAAAAACAAGACATTTACTAAAAACTCGTAAAATTGATGAAAATAGATAATTTACATTTTTGCATAAACACTCTACCAAAGTGCATTGATTAAATAGTATACACCGTTACAGAAACATTGAGAAAAGAGGAACATTTCTGTTCACCAAAGAGCATAACAATCAACTTCACATTTCAAATAGTACCTTAATAAAAAGTATACCTATATATATTTACCAAAAGCATAGAAACTTTTGGTTTTATAAAAATATATTTCAGATAAAATATATTAATTTTCAATAGTACTACAGCTTTACAATGATAAGTTATTGTGTATCTTAAATAGAAGATGTTACAATTGAAAAATTCATCTAAAATAAAGTACCCTCAAAATCATTTTCATGGAAAATCTTGTTTGTAGTGTTAATTAATCCCCAGATATAAAATTTAATCAAAATCTTTGGCTAGGAGTTTTAGAAAATTGATTTGATCTCTTTTTTTCCCTTTAGTAAACTACCCTTAATCTTAAGGTTTGATATCTAATACCAACCTTTCTAAAACCTCTAGATACCAAGTTTTAGCCCGTTTGGTAAAATGGTTTCGGATCTAGGCTGAGATACAAACAGATGCATAAATAGAAAGAAGGACAGAAAAACAGACAAGTGGCATAGCGAAAACCACTTCCTTCGGTTTAAGGGGGTCATGATAATAATAATAATAATAATCATAATGTTGCGCGTCTGGCCCTCATCATTCGTAGTCCAGTTTGTGGAAAGAATAACCGGCACTAATGTGCCGTTGCTCAGGGGAAGGCACATTGTACTAATCGTACATCCTTTCCGTGGAGGCTCTTTCCATGTCCTGATGAGTTGAGATGATGGTGATAGAGAGAATGAGGGTGTGGAACCAGTGGAAACTTCTTTAACCTAACTTTAGCTTAATTAACCAAACCCTGGTGACCATTGGGACACTTTCCCTTTCTGGAATAATACCCAAGATACCAGCTGAGAATCGAGCCCGGGACCCTTGAGCTCGTAGACAGGTGCACTAACCACAACACCACGGGGCTGGATCAGGGAGTTATGAAACGTCAACATTTATCAAAATATCGAGTTTTATATATATATATATATATATATATATATATATATATATATAT
>CABFVZ010001461.1:69489-74489 GCA_902151445.1 Timema monikensis
CGCACACAATACTTCTCTCTTCGAGGGGTTGAAATAAAGTAAAGAGTAAACAAAAACCTAATTTATTGTAAAATAATTCAAATGTTAATAGTGCCGTTTACCTTGCACGTGTCTACTATAGCGTAGCTTATAATATAGGGTCATAGTGTTATCCGTCAAAGAAAGACTGTTTGCTGCCTTTCAGGGTGAACGCTTAAGTATACCTCGGTTTGGGAAACAACGTATTAGAGAATCTGAACAATGATTGTAAACTTGCCAGCCATGACAAACATTCACTATATGTAGCTCCCAGTATATATATATATATAGGTTAATGAGGCTACCATTCATTTACTTATTTGTTAAAAAGGAAATGCCTCCTCGCGATAAGTCACTCTCACTCCTGAGGTCACGTCGGGGTGACGTCACAAATCAACAGAAGGTCTCTGTGACGTCATCTGGGATATGTATTCTTTACAAACAACCGAGGACACCTGAGGAGAGGCACATGTGTGTTTGATTTCCCTACATGCAATTTACATAAAATGAATCCTTCATGGAGTGCAGTTTTACTGAAATGCATCTTTGACCTTCAGCGGCGTGTCATGTGAAAGTATATTTTTTTTCTTATTATATCGATTCAATGGAGGATTATATCCCAGGCCAATTTAGGTTTGATTTAACCGTACAAGTATAATTTGTACGTGTCTGAGTTACATCGTTCGTAGCCCAGTAGGGGAAATAATTAGTTAGAATTACTAACGCTCCGTTGCCCAGGGATAATCTGAATGTTCTAATCGTACATGATTTACGTGGAGCCTCTTTCCATGTCCCGATGAGTTGAGATTATGGTGATAATGAATATGTGGGTGTGTAACCAGATGAAACACAGACTACATAGACAATATGTACCTTAGTCTGTATAGTTAATATTGTTAATAGTCTATTATATCATGTATGTCACTAGTTTATTTATATGTATGCGATGTATTTAAAAAATTAGTTTATAAATAAATAAAATATAATAGTTCAAATTATAAGTTATTATTATTATTATTATTATTATTATTATTATTATTATTAATAGCACCGCGTCTTACTACCCGTTCGGGTTATACGCACTTACGCTAATGTGTAATGGTAGGGTGATTGTGAGATGAAATGAAGGACCTACAGTTTAACGTGGAATCCGAACCACTCGTTTATAATAATTATTTGTAGTTACATTTTTATTTTATATCTATTATGGTTTGATAATTAGGTGATAGAGCTCGGCTCAGATTTTAAAGGTTTTGCATGTATTTTAATTATTTAGAGCCCTAAAACTATTGTAGAGTATATATTATGTCTGTATAGAGTTAAAATAAACTGCTATTTTAGTTTAAAAATATTATTTAAGAGTAAGCTAGTTTTTAATAGTGTAATGTACATATTATTCTTTGTTTATTAATATTATTTCAAAATGTTCCATTATTTCAATAATACATCTGAGTATTTTATGTATAGTTGGGTCTAATCAACTATTTTACGAAACCGAATCTTCATTTTATCCGCAAATCCCGAGTTTTGGAGAAAATTATAAACAGAAGATTAAATAGAAATAGTAACTAAGTGTTAACATTTATTTTTTCATAATGCATTCCTTATAATGTTCGTACATTCAGGTAAAAGTTAAATTAATGGTCTGTTGTCTGGTTGCTGTTCTATAATTATGTTGGTAATAAAACACCAATAAGTAGCATTAGAGATTTAAAACAAATTTCAATTCAAAATTGTAATATTTTTTTAAATCTCGAAGCAGATATTTTCTCAAATCCTTAAATCTCAAATATCCTTAAGGATTTCAGGGTTAAAGGATTTAAAACTTTGTGAGTTTTAGAGGATATAAGGGCTTTGAGAATTATTGTTTTGAGAATTCTAGGGTTTGAAGGATTCTAGAGTTCGAGCATTCGAGGGTTTGAGGATTTTAGGGTTTGAAGGAATACAGGATTCAAACATTTGAGGGCTTTGAGGATTTTAAGGTTTGAAGGATTCTAGTGTTCAAGCATTATAGGGTTTTGAGGATTCTAGGGTTTGAATCATTCCAGGATTCAATCATTTGAGGGTTTTGAGGATTCTAGGGTTTGAAGGATTATAGGGCTCAACCCTTCGAGGGTTTTGAGGATTCAGTGATTTGAATATTTGAGTATTTGATAGTTTCTAAGGTTCAAGTATTCGTAGGTTTTGAAGATTCGAGGATTTGAAGGATTCTAGGGTTCAAGTATTCGAGGGTTTTGAGAATTCAGGTGTTGAAGATTCGAGGAATTGAAGGATTCTAGGGTTCCAACATTCTAGGGTTTTGAGGATTCGGGTATTTGAAGATTCGAGGCTTTGAAGGATTCTAGGGTTCAAGCATTCGAGGGTTTTGAGGATTCGGTGGTTTGAAGATTTGAGGATTTGATAGTTTCTACGGTTTTGAGGATTTTAGGGTTCAACCATTCGAGGTTTTTGAGGATTCTGGGATTTGAAGATTTGAGGATTTGAAGGATTCTAGGATTCTAGGGTTCAAGCTGTCTCTATTGTATTCAGATCATATATTTATAAAGCCATGATCTATAACCTTATGAAACCTCCATGAAAATATCCTCCCAATATTATGTAATCTAACCTTTAATGTGTTTGTACAAAAAAAAAGTTGCGAGAACAAATTGAGAAACCTAACTCACTAAGATACCAACTACTGAGTATACGTTAAACACAAACTTCCTCGTAATTACACACATTCAAAGTGTCGTGCAGTTAACCTTCGCTTTGACTGATGTAATTGCCTATCAGTGTACCACGCCGATCATGGAGGCATTAGTGTGGGCGATAGCTCCATCGGGAGACTGGGAGAAGGCTAGCCACAGACAAAATGGGTAGAAGGACGTTACTCCAGATTTTAGATTAATTAGGATTACGTAGGAATCTACAGGATGTTCCCAGGTTAAACGGCTAAACTTTGGGATGTGGTAGTGGATCAAAAAACTAACTTAAAATTTATTGTGGTGATTTGCTCGTTTTAGCTTCCTTTTCACTCACAGCAAAAAACTAAATAAATACACGTTTTTCTGCAGGTTCTCGGCAAAGGCTTGATATTAATTTTCCTGGAAGATGGATCGGTCGTGCTGGACTTGTGAGGCTTGGCCTCTACGTTCACATGATTTAATGCCATTAGATTTATTGTGTGGTGCACTCAAACAAAAAGTGTATGAAGTGCCTGTTAATGAACTTCAATCGTTACGACCAAGGATAACGCAAGCTTACGAATAAACAACAGTCGCACAATGTCGGTCAGCCACTCGTTCTGTCATTGATAGGTGAACTTATTGTCTCCGGGCTGGAGTACAGCATTTTGAACAAAATAAATAAATAAAATATTCAATTTAATACCTTACCTGAAAAGAAAGCGAAAACAAGCAAATTTCCACAAGACATTTTGAGTTAGATTTTTTATTCACTGCCACTTCCCAAAGTTTAGCCGTTTAGCCCGGGAACACCCTGTATATTAATAAAATTAAAGAGATTGTTTGTCCGACATTAGCGTTGCGTGATATCTACCGCACGTAAAGGTTTGATATTTTAAAATTTATTAGCCTCTGTAAACAAACATCTATTTATTCCTTTATCCTTACTTTCTGTAAACCTTTGAACAAATATGTGCACCTTGAAGCCGGAACTTTAAAATTTTAAAGTTATTTTCCACGTACAGTCATAAAACTAAAAACATTTCTCCAGGACGACGATGCGTGGGCTACTTGTCCCCATCATCCATTATAAATATTTAAAACTCAAAGTTATTTATTTTTCACAGTGATTCCCGAAGTTTTACTCAATCTTTTTTATGATGACTATATACCCAAAATTCAAAAACATTCAAAAAGCAAGCAGCAATTTCAGAAAATTATTATTTCTCTAAACAGCAATTTTTCAAGTTCTATCAAAAGCGTTTTAATTTTCTTCTTTTAAAATAAAATAATTATTTATTTGAAGTTTACAAATTTTCAACAGGGATGCCGCAATTTATATACCTATATACAATTTACGTTAGTCGGTGAATGTATGGACGCTATTAAAACGGTGTTCCCGATGTAATAAAAAAGTATTTGAAGTATATAAATAAATACATTAAGTTGTATATTTCCACTAAAAACACAAACGTTTGAATTTAAGATAAAGTTTTTTATAAGCTCCGTAATTTGAACAAGCAAGAAAGTTGACATGGGTGATTTCTCGCCCGAGTACAACCCGCTTTTTTTTTTACTTTCTATCGCGCCTTGGCCTAACTATCCTTTAGAGCGATTCGCACTTTTTAATTAAACTAATGTGTTGGGGATGAGGAAGGTATGGCTTAGAGGCAATGTACCTGCATTTGAGTGTAAAAGAGTAGTGAGAAACCATTTAGAAAAAATACACCTTAATATACCCGTCCGAAATTCAATACGTAACTTACCTATCACCGGAAAAACTTGCAAAACAGTTGACGCCTTATTAATAATAATTATATCCGAGATTTTTTGTATTAATTTGAGTTATCTTGAAGTTTTAAGTTAGCGAATCCTATAATTCGAGGAGAATATATATATAATTATCACGTCGTCTTATAATCGGTTCAGGCTATTTGATAATTACACTAATAAGTTAGAGATAAAGAAGGTTGAATTTGAAAGAAGTGTACCCTCATTTGGGTGGAGAGAGAGTGGAAAATAATTTAAGGAAAACCACCCTCAATTTGTCCGACTGGGAATCAAACCCTGATCTCCCCGTCATCGTCAGTCTAATTTATTGCAAGAGTAGCACCTTAGACCATGCGGCCACCGAAGTGGGTGAGAGGAATACTATCATGCCCATTAATTGTTAAAACCCCGCTTCGGTGCTCGAATGTTCTAAGGAGTCACACTCGCAATATATTGGTCGGCCGATGACGGGAAGGTAAGTGTTCGAATCCTAGTCGGGTGTACTAAGGGTGCTTTTTCTTCCTAAATTATTTTCTACTCTGCCTC